>PVKS010038201.1:0-18118 GCA_004027875.1 Aplodontia rufa
TGTTTTGGGATTGGTCTTCAGACATAAAATTAATAATCAAAAGGTATTAATTTTATGGTAGTCTGAATCTAATATAAAACTCAGATTGTTTTCCATTAGAGATTGTACCAATTTTCATTCTTCCTATCTTCAAGGTATTGAATGAGATTTATTTTTTTCCTTTAGCATTCTCAAGGGTAGAAAATAATTTTCTGTTATTGTTCAATGTACATTTCTTGGCTTATTAATGGAGTTGAGCTTTTCATATTTTTATTGAGCTATTGTATTTTGTACTTCTGAGTTTAAGGATTTTTAAATGTAATCAATTTGAGCATATTAGAGAGTTATAGCTTTTATCATTAGTCATGAATGTTTCAAATATTTCTAAATGTGTCATTTATCTTTAAATGTTATGTATGACATAATGTTCCCCTTTTAATAGTCTTAACTGTTGATAGCTTTTCTGGCTGTAATTCCTTTCCTTGTTTTTATGATTAGAAAGCCCTTCCTTATTTTAAGTCAAATAATTATTGATATTCTTTACACACCCCCTGCTTTTGGTGAGATTTTTTGTTTCTTTAATTTCTAATCCACATGGAATGTATTTGGTAGGTGAAGTGGGAATTGTTCCCACCCCTACATCTAACCACACATTGCATGTTCATCTTGCTCTTAGCCCCTAGATACAAAATGTCGTAAAGGCAAGTAACTGTCAGCGAGATGTCCTTTCTTCTATTCGGATCTACTGATTGAATCTTTTGGCAACTCCACCTTGTTTAAAATTATTAACAAATTACTGTACAGTTTGTCATCAGAGTGAGTTCTTCCTGTTTTTTTTTTTTTGTTTGTTTGTTTGTTTTCTACTAGAGATTGAATCCAGAGACGCTTAACCACTGAGTCACAACGCATCCCTTTGCTATTTTTTATTTTGAGACAGGGTCTCATCAGGTTGCTTAGGACCTTGCTTAGTTGCTGAGACTGGCCTGGAACTTGCAATCCCCCTGCCTCAGCCACCGGCCAAAGCTGCTGCGATTGCAGGCATGTACCATCAAGCCTGGCACTGCTCTTCACTTTTTAAAACAGCATTTGCTATTTTCTCATGTTTACTCATTCAGATGAAATTTAGACTTTTTTTCAGTGCTGGAGATTGAACTTGGAGCCTCACATATGCTAGGCTACCACTCTCCCATTGAGCTACATATCCTGCCTAAATTTAGACTCTGAAAGTTATATAAAGTTAGCTTATAATTGTTGCTGAAAATACATTAAACATTCACAATAAATTGGCTAGAATTTTATACTTTGGTACTTTGAGTCTTATATTGCAGTTAGGAATCTATCTTTCTCTGTTTATTTCTAGAGTTGTTGTAGGATCCACAGTGAAGATTTATACTCTTCTTTGCAGGTCTTTTCAAATTTTCATTAAGGTTTTCACTTGTATATTTGATTTGGTTCTTCTTTGGGCAAACTTGATGTTATATTGTATGGATTATTGCTTATTTGTGCCCTCAGCTTATCTCACATTTTGGGAGACTTGAGGAACAAAAATCTAGAAAGTAGAGAGGAAGAAAATATGTAAAAAGAGAATAGAGGATTCAGGTGAGAAGCCATTTCCACATCAAGACAAAGTCTGTAAACCCTCATATGCCTGCTTTTTACATTTAAACAGTCACTCCTCTAACTTAAGGTATGGTGTACTGAAAGGCCCATGGTAAAATTCACACCATTTCTGTCACTAAATATATCAGTAGAGGAGCTAAAAGTGGATAATTGGGTGAACAAGAGCAGAGCAGTAATAACGCAGGTGTGTCAGAGGAGGGGACTTAGATCAGTCCTGATAATATTATCCTTATACTAACCATAGTTCAGAGTTGGTAGGGGTCCTAAACCAACCTGCCAAGCCAAAAAGTTGTCAGAAATAATGGCTAGGAACCAGTCAAAACCAGAAGTATGTTAATTAGTCTCTGGGTGTAATAGTTGACTATAAACATCATTAGCCATTAACACATGTAAGACTCAGGCCAAGATATTAAGGCAATTTGGTAGAAACCAAAACAGAGAAAAGAATTTATAAGGTAACATAAAAAGTAAGAACTATGCTGAAAATAGCAGAGTAGTCTCAGAAATGAGAACAGACATTGGGGTCCTTGAAATCCTAGCTGAACATGATGAACTCCCTAAATACTGGCTCAAAGTGACTTAGTTGCCCAAGTCAAAGTCTTCCTTTCAACATCCTGGACACATTGAAAGCATGGCAAGATGGTTATCCTAATCATGGTCCTTTACATCAAAGATTATCAAGACACTGGAAATAATGCATATGTTCCAATACAGGAGAGAGAATGGCCAGAAATGGAATTAGAGTGAGTGGCCAATCACACACTCCATATAAATTACAAGTTTATTGAGTGGAATAAGATATTAGAGACAGAAGGTCTGTCTTGCTGCCACATGACTTTCTTCTAATAACAGTTTGCATTCATGTGGTGTGTTGTAGTCTACAAAGTGTTTCCCAAAATACAAAACCATGATTTCCTAAAACTTCGTCAGAATACTGAGGACTGGCCTACGAAGTTAGAATGAACATTAATGTTTATAGCAGCACAATTCACGTAGCTAAGCTATGGAACCAACCAAGGTGCCCTTCAACTGATGAATGGATAAAGAAATTGTGGCATATACACATGACGGAATACTACTCAGGCATTAGGAAGAATGACATTATGTCATTTGCTGGCAAATGGATGGAACTGGAGGACATCATGCTAAGTGGAATAAACCAGTCTCAAAAAACCAAAGGTTGAATGTTCTTTCTGATCTGTGGAAGCTAATATGAAATAAGGAAAAGAACAGAGGAATAGAAATAGGGGAAGGAAATGGAGGAAGGAGGAATGAAATAGGGAAAGTTCATAGAATCAATCATACTTTGCTTTCTCAAGTTCATATATGAACATATCATAGTGAATCTCATCAACATGTATACCAATGAGTAACTAAATTAAAAAAATCTATTAGTAAATAACAGAAAGCTCAATAGAGTAGAGGGATGAGAATGGGGCGGGGAAGGGAAATACTGGGGACTGAATTAGAGTAGGTTGTGCTGTATGCTTTTATAAAAATATCAGTTTTAACCTATTGTCAGGTATATCTAAAAAGAATAAGGGGTTGAAGAAAGAGGGGAAAGGGAAACACTGGCAACTGGGTTAAAACAAACTATACTCTAAGCTTTTATAATCCTGTCAATGTAAATTCTATTGTCATTTATATAAAAAATAGGGGGTTGGGAGGGGAAGTGGAAAAACTGGAGACTGAATTAGGACAAGTTAAACTCCAAGCATCTGTAATTATGTCACTGTACGATCTTATGCCATGTATTCCTAAAAAAAGAACCAATCAAATGAAAAAAGAAAAAAAAAGAATTAACTCCATTTTATAACTAATGAAAATGAGGCCCTGAGAGATTTAGTGACTTATCCAAAGTGACAAAGCCAATGAGGAGAAGAGATTCTGGATCCATCTTATTTCCTCTCCACAGTCTGCCTCCATTTCTGCTGCTCTTTAGACCCAGAAACTGGTTTTAAAGCTTGACTTCCAAGCCCCTTGGTTCCGCTTTTGGAAATTCAAATTTATTTGGTTTGGCATGCAGCCTATACTTTGAGTTTCTCATGAGATTATTCTAATGGAGCAAGTTTGAGAACCACTCCCAAATTTATTTATGTAAATGATTCTATTAGAAAGATATCTGGAGATTTAATGATCCTCGTATTAGCCAAAATATGCCATTTCATATAAACTGATTTGGCCAATGGGTGTGTGTGGTCTCTCTTAATCAAGTGTAGAGTTAATGAGAATTAACTAGATATCATAAATCTTTCCCTTTCCATTTGTTCATGCTTCTCATGGGGCTATTTTCTCTTTATTTCTTTTACGAAGAGTAGTAGCAGATGCAGATTGGTGGGACAATGATTATTATACATACATATGTATGTGTGTATATATACATACATACATTCACACATACATATATATGTGTGTGTGTATATATATATATATATATAGAGAGAGAGAGAGAGAGAGTATGTATGTGTGGGTGAGAGAGAGAATGTATGTGTGAGAGAAAGAGAAAGAAAATCAATTTTATTAATTATTTCATCTTGCTTTTGTTATTCTGACACTTAGTTGTGTATGTGGTGCTGAGGTTTGAAGATGGGTCCTCATGCATGCCAGGCAAGTGCTCTACCAATATGCCACCACTCCAGCCCCTTGGGACAATGATTATTAACAGACCAACAATCACAGATCAAAGAAAATCCTTTAATGACAATCAAGGTAAGCTAAGGTGGGTAAAAGTATATGGACAGAGAGAGAGAGTTCAGAGGAAGAGTTGGCCAGATGAGAGAGCTGAGACAACACGGAGACGAACTCAGAGTGGAGAAGGGTAGGCAGTGTGTGTGTGGTGGGAACCTGGGGCATGGAACAGCCTGAGGAAGGGTATTATGTAAAATTGCACATGCTCTCAAACTATCCAGATTATGTGAGCTAGTTGGGCATAGATAGCAAGAAATGAACCAGAAACATGAGTTCAAAGGAATGGTGGGATGTCCTCAGCCAGAGGAGGAACTGGTATTGTCAGGCACTTGGAGCGTGGACTTTCCCTTTCTGCAGGTAGGTCTCTGATCCTCCACCTCTGCTCATCTCTTCTACCTTTTAAAGTAACTTATCAATTCAAACATGAACCCATTCACAAAATGCTACTACTTCTAATTAAGGAATAAGGGATTCCTTAAATCTTCTCATGTACGTTTTTCCAACTCATTTTGATTTGAGGTAAATTAAAGACTGTTTTACTTATCAAATACAAATTATAGTTCTGGAAGGATACTCTGAAGACTTCTTGCTTTTTTGGGATTCTGATTTCTGAATAGGGAGTTTTTCATCCCCGCTAGTCCAGGGCACTTGCAGACAACAATCCAAGTCTGCATTTTTTTCAGTGTATTGTTCCTTGTGCTGGTCTTGTCTAGGACATATTGCCCTTCACCCGATTCCTCTTTTTCCTCACCTTGCTTTACCAAGGCGCAGCCCTTTCTATCTGTTCACAAAAGTGAACTTGTAAGTGCTGGTTTGTGATCAAGGAGCAACAAAGCTGTCATCTCCCTAAATATATTTTTATATTTTGCTTTGGGTTGTCACTATAAATAAGAAAAACTATTGCTGATGGGGGTTTTCATGTGTGTGCTCTCTGTCTCTCTCTCTCCTCATTCACTTTGTCATCCCCAGGCCCCCAGAGCTGTGTCACCACCCTAAAACAAACGGGTAAAAGCAACCAATTGCATTAAAATGCATTATAAATAGAGGGCACAAGATTTTCAACATGGGTTTTTTTTCAAAAACTGGTGAAAGGAAGGGAACAAATAAGGAAATCATTTGACTCTCATTTCACTTGAACTAATATAAGGATCTCAGTGGCCCAGGGGAAGAGTCCCTCTGGGTCTTCTTGTTCTCATGAATAGTTTCATTTTTGCCTCTCCCTCTCATTTGGGAGAACACAGAGACTGATGGAGGGCATTTCTGGTAGAGTCTTAGGAAAATTATTTTGGGATCAGTGAAGAGGGTTGAACAAAAATGAACATGAAGAGCTGAGTCCCTAGTGTCTTTGAGAAATGGAAGGACTAGAAACGATGGAAGTGGCCCCACGCAGCATTTGTTGCTACATGCCAATCTCTTCTAGCAGGCAGTGCCACAAGCGTCAAGGTGACCTCAGAACCTGAGGTGGTGAAGAAGGAGGCCTTGGAAAAGTGTGGGGCAGCGCTGGTAATTACATCACACACATGCTGCAGTCTCCCTCGTCATGCCCGTGGCAAATATGGTTTATGAATTACAGCCTTCTTTTTCTCATAGCCCAATTTTAGCCTCAAAATCTATTTCAGCACAGTATGCTAGACACATTATCTATCAAATGACATCAGCATGCCAAGAGAAATCTACCTGATACCCATGACCCAGGATATTCCCAAGCTCCTGCTTGTTGATTCAGGTCAGAGAAAGTACAATTTAGGCTTGATTGGAGCAAACAATCTTGCAATATGAACTTGAGCGTTCTGCTCCTGCCATAGGCACAATTATGCCCCCACCATACATGCCCCATCGGGGCTTCTTTCCTTTCTCTTACTGTCACATATACTTAATTTTGCTTTTGACTCAGTAATGTTAGTTCTTGCTTCCACAGTACCCAGGGACGATTGAGGGAAGTGTTTATTGAAGGGGAATGGAATGGAGTTGAGGATGATGACAAAGGAGATGGCTCAGAGCTTCTCCCTACCTACACTTAGGAATAGAGGGACATTTGGTGTTCAACTCTGGTATTTGACAAATGCAGGAATATTTCCAGATGCCTCGGTTGGCATTCTACTCAGCTGCTATGACATCCTTTTCTCGGTTTTAGGTTACCTGAGGAAGTCATAAAACTGATGACGACCATGCTAATTTCATCTACAAATGATTTCCCTGAAAATAATATACTAAGAAACCAACTACAAAAATGCCAACTGAGCTTTACTAGTTATAGATAAAGCCTACCTGGCAATTACTTCCAGCCATAATGCTGACTTATAAAGTATGTGTGTGTGTATACATACATACATACATTTAATTCTGATAAAGTATATGTGTGTGTCTACATACATACATATATTAAGTATATTCTATATCTCCTTCAATTCAAACAACCTCAGTAAAGTGTTTTTCAAAGTCTCAGAAAATGATTTCTGAAATCTAGGTCCAATCAAATTATATTTGTCTGCACTGGTGGAGATAAATTTCAATATTGAAAATAAAAAGAATCCTGAATAATGATAAAAAGACTAAGTCATACTCATCTTCATAGTTAGTGTGGTATTTACTCAGATATTAAAATAAGTATATTATCCAAAAATAATTGGAGACAATTTGAGGGAATGATGGGCCCATAAGCTCACAAGGGCTTGAGGGATTATTTTCTGAGATTCTCAATTTTGAGAGGCTAATTTCCCTTAAATTTTATTTCTTAAAAATATAAATAAAGATCATTGGGAATAGGAGAAATAGAAGAAAATGGTTCAATCTCCAGATCATGCCTGTTCCAGTTTAGAAATTAGGTGTCCCCCAAAAGCTCATGTGTGAAGCAATGCAAGAAGTTCAGAAATGAAATGATGGGGTTATGAGAGCCTCAACCTAATCAATGCATTGATCCCCAATCGGGGTTAACTGAGCCCTGACCATAGGCAGGTACGGTATGGCTGGAGGAGGTGGGTCACTGGGGGCTTGCCTTTGGGGTGTATATTTTGTGAGCTCAACTTAGTCTGTATTTCTCTGCTTCCTGGTGCCATGTCCCCAGCTGCTTTCCTCTGCCACACACTTGGCCACGATGTTCTGCTTTACCTCAAGCCCTGAGGAACAGAGTAGGCCATCTATGGACTGAGATCTCTAAAACCATGTGTTCCCAAACTTTTCCTCCTCTAATTGTTCTTGTCATGTCTTTTGGTAACAGCAACACACACACACACACACACACACACACACACACTGCTGACTAAAACAATGTATATGCAGGTCAGGGTAAGTGGGATGGATTGGCAGTTATCTTCAGCTGTTAGGAGTTCTGAAATCCCCCACTGACTTAAGACAACTCTCTTCTCTTGGGAGAGTCACTCATTAAATCATCATTTTTTTTTTTAATCTTCCACTGAAAACCAGGGTTGAAGGAAATGGACCTGAGCCTTGATAAGGGAGAAGCACTGGACTCCTGGACTATATACTTTGCACCAATTGGAGTGACTTTATAGACACTTTGGGAACATCTTGGGGTCATGGGAACCACATTTTTCCATGATGATTTGTATGTTTTCAGAATATCCTCACCAATTATATTTCTTTTTCTTTTTTTTTTTTTAAAGAAAGAGGAGACAGTGAGAGAGAGAGAGAAAGAGAGAGAGAATGAGAGAGAGAGAAGCCATTTTTATTTAGTTTTTTAGTTTTTCATGTAACTTTCATTCCTCGGATACTTCGTCATGTACGTGGTGCTAGGATTCGAACTCACGTACTTGCACATGCCAGGCAAGTGCTATAACCACCACCCCTCCAGCTAACCAATTATATTTCTAACAACTGACCATCAATGGCAGCTTGGCTCCCTACCTCAGCCCCATGCTAACATCCTGCACCCTTTGCCACAAACTAAACACATGGTCTGTACCTGTGACCAGTTTTACTTTGAAGTTATTTTTATGATTTCTCTTTTTGCCTGTGGCAGGTCACTTCCTGCTTACAGCTCATACTCCCTGCTGAGTAGCTCACTGCATTCCCATTTCCTAAGAAAAGGGAGTCCTTCCAGCTTTCTCTAATAGATGGTGCCTTAACAACTAGATGACAACAGTATGAAGTCCATCTGGTTTTTAGGAGCCTGAGGTTTTGAAAGCACTCATAGTATTAGCTGTGGCTTTGGCTACATGGAATAGGACAGATACTCCAGCAGACTTAGTTGATTCACAAATATAAATAAAAAATACTTTGATGGCTTCAGAAACCCTAGTGGTGTGGGGGAAGTGCAGAACCCTTAAGAGGACATACTAACATCTGAAGTATGTGGGGTGGACAGGGGAGCTTAATGAGCTATGTAAGTCATTGTGTCCACTTGACCTCACTGATGCTGGACTGCTGATATTTAGGAACATTTGGTTTATTACAAGTACATGACTTCTATGGATACAGAATCAATTTTTCTTCTTGGAAAACATGAGATTCCCCACAAGCTTTGAAATTACTTTAATTTCTATAATTGTCCCCATGAAAATAAATTCAAAAAAGTCTCCTAGGTTCATCTTAATCAGTCAATCAATTTAATAAATTATCTTCACAAACTTCCATGAATCTAAATCTGATTACTGTTTGGCTTAGTAGAAGATAGCTCAATTCTTATGTCTGCATCTGCATCAGTCTCTTGTTGTGTGATGTTTTGCAGAAATTCATGAAGAAAATATGGCCTTAGAAATAGTTGTAGCTGGAAAAGTAAGGATAATACTAATAGTAGCCTTTCCAGACAATAGTAGAGAACCTTTTTGACAGAACACCAAAACTCAACAAGTAGTAGTTTCTTAAAGGTTAGGTGTGCATGAAATCTTAAAAAAAGAAAAAAAAACCAATGAATTTTCTTATTTTGTTACATTACAATCCATTAGCCTATCTTAAACTTGAATGGATCTTTTTAACCATGCATGATTTTCTGACCTGGAAAATACTGGTTCAAAAATTATGCAAATCTTTCAAATATCAACACTCATTTTACAAATTCAAAGCATCACATTTATTAATAATACTACCCATTTGATTAGAAAAATGTTAGAAAGCATCCAATCTCATGGTGATAGATATAAGCTTCCTGGAATTCAAATTCACTGTAGTCATTTTCCTACAAGTGAAAGACTTTTTCATTTTCATGACATCTCCTAAATACCTAACACTGAATGATTTGTCTGCTCTTCATAGTTTTTCTCCTTTGTACTTTCAAGTAAAAATGGCATTCCATGAAAGAGATGAGTGATTCAGCTTGCAACTTTAATAATTTACTGTTCTTCAAGATAACCATCATAATTTACGCAGCAGAAATGCAGAAGTTCTTCATGTATACTTTCCATATTGTCACCTAGACTATCTGTAATGGTTAATTTAATGTGTCAGCATGAAGGGTAATTTTGGTTAACTCCACTCTTCCTTAACTCTTTTGAAAAACAAAAGGAGCAAGAGATTTCTAAAAACAAAGAAACAAATGAACAATATTAAAATTGGTCCCTAAGGCAACCCCTCCTTTCCACATTTAGAGCTATCTGAGGGGGTGTGAATGCCACTCTAAGTCTAGTATCTTTTGGTGCCACAGCAGGTGATTTATCTTGGTGAGGGGCTGGCACCGATCTTACCCTGCCAATTTGTGATTTGTGATTTGCTTCAACCCAGCAGGGCCTCGTTAAATAAGAGCAAATATGTCTGTAATTCCAAACCTCATTTCATGCACAACTGGCAGTGCATAAGAAACTTTATCAGATTCCAAAATTTAAAAAAAATTGATGAGGTTGAAGTCCTTTATGGTTGTTGTGGATCCACATCAGGATAAGGAACCCTTTAAGGAGAAGAATATGATATTTTCATTTGCATAAAGACAATAAAATTCTTTCAGCAACAATTTCCCCATATAAAAAGAGTGAGAACATAGCACCTCAGTGACATGGACATCTGTTCCTTAAACAGATGCCATCTTCTAAACTCACTCAAGCAACCCTCTTCTCCAACCAGAGACCCCTAAACCAAAATTCAATGTGTGGGTAGAGCAATGTGGGAAGTGAGTGTGTGAATAATGGTTGATTTTGCTTCCTAGCATCATTATGAATTTGCTTGGCTGTTGTGTTCTTACTTCAACAAAAATCTCTCTTATCTCTATCAGTAATTCCTTTCTTGTAATTTAATCTCGACAATCTGCAAAATCCAGTAGTACCTATAAAAATTCACTGCTGATTAACGTGAGCCCTTCAAAAGACCAGATAACTGTAGCCTTTGTTTGTTTCTTCTTGCAAATGTACCTTAATGACTTCACAGGGCAGGGCTCAGCACTATCAAAGAGAGAAATGAAAGTTGGTTTAGTTTTTTCTAAGTAGAACAAAGAGTCTCAGGCTGATGTTTTTCAGAGAAGCAATACTTCCCCAGCCTGAGACTGATAAGCACCTTCAGAAGTTAGGCTTACACTTCTAAATCAGCAGTTCATGAAAGGCATTACGAAAAACTATTATACTGCTATAATGGATGACAGCACAGTTGTATATGTTACACCTTGAAGTAAGCAGTAGGATTTTCAATCACTTGATAACCTTGAAACTGCTAAGGTATCAAATTGCTATCATGAATATTGTGCAGGAGCAGAAATAACTCAGGAAGCTGCCTTTGTGAATAGTAATCAGAAAACTGCAACATTCTTACTGAGTAAATGGATTTGAGGCACTGGTGTATTGACAAGTCTCTAACAGGAAGCTGAGGTGGACAAGTACATTTGCATTGGACTATGCATCAATCCATCATCCAGCATGTAAGGCCTGATCAGTTAAGAACATTTATTAGCAAAGAATTTATATATTGTATGTTCAAATTTCAAGAATAAAGAATAAGAGTGGTGAGTCTGTTATTTTATAGCTAAAAACAATTGATAAAGGTATCTATTTTTGGTATTTTGGTTTCTCAGTATACTCCCAATTCTTACTCATTTCAGCAGAATATAGTTAGGAAGGAATTAAGAAAGTGATGATTTGCTCAATAGGCATTCGAATCAATTGCAGCATGAAGATGTGGTAGAAACAGAGACAGTAAATGTTTATAACACATCTCTTTTCTCTGAAATGCATATGTTTAATTTTACCAGATTGCAGCTTTGTTCATGAGCAGAGCACCTGTGTTGGTCTGTGGCATTTCCAGAGGACAGAATTCACTAAGAACCCTCCACAGCCATGTGAAAACTCTATGTCTAGAGTGATTCATCATTGTGTCAGACTGGCCAGCACTTTGTCATGGTGACTGACAATGGGAGAAACTTGGAAATAATACAAAGATCCTCTGTTCACTGATAATGTCTGCACTGTGATTAGAGAAAAAAAGCTTTGAGACTGTGAGGAGAATCTTAATTTTCCCCCCAAATTAATTTTGATGTTTTATTTAACCTTTGTACGTCAAACCTCTCCTAATATATCTCATTGTGTCTTACTCAAAAGTAGTCATTTTAATTTGAATAGTTTCTGCAGGCTGATTATTGACTATCACTGCATATTTGACAGCTTATTGGGTCAAAGTTTTCAATAGTGTGAAATAATTATGCCATTGTTATATTGGGCCACTCTATCCAGCTTCAAAAGGTAAGTACCTTCCAGCTAAGGTTGTCTGAATTGACTGGCTGCAGCAGATGGTGTTGCCAACACAACCTAAATGAACTCAGGCTTACCCTGAGTCTAAGATAATTTTATATTGTTCAATTTTGATAAATTAATATTAAATACTAGTTAAATACTATTAAATACTAATTAAATTAGTATTAATAATTTAATTATTATATTTCATTAATAATAATGAAACAGTGCATAGATATTATTTTTAGACGTCTAGAGAAGCAAATATAAGTGACTTAATGTAAATCCATCCATTCTGTGCTAATCAGGTTTTCATCACTGTGACAAAAACACCTGAGAAAAATCAAATTAAAGGAGGAAAGGTTTATTTTGGCTTAGAGTTTCAGAGGTTTCAATTCACGGTCACTTGACTCATTGTTTATGGCTCTGTGATGAGACAGGACATCATGGTGGAAGGATGTGGCAGAAAAAAGCCCCTCACCATATAGAGAAAAGGCAGGAGGGATAAGGACACAAGATAGACCCTTCAAGTGCATGCCCCCAGTCACCTACTTCCTCAACTAGGCCCCATATCTTAACATTGCCACCATCTCCCAATAGCTAAGCTTTTAATACATGAGTCTCAGGGACATTATAGATCTAACTATTACACCCTCTATGGGAAGGAAACAAATACTATCTTCCACTGATAGTAAATTAATATGTCACCTCCTTATTAAAAAAATAAGGCTAAAATGCAAGCTATTCAAAAACTGTGCTTGCAAAAGAGTAAGTTATTGGCAGGAATGATAATCAAAACTAGCATTAATTGACTTGTTTGCCCAAAATAATTCAAATAATTTCTCATTTATTCACATTATTTGTTCATTCTAAAAGGAAAGAACTATTATCATCATTTAAAGATTAGAAAATGGATAGTTGGAGAATGAGTACCTTATATAATATCATATAATTGATGAATGATGGGGCTAGAATTTAAGCCCAATTATTCCTTCTTCCAAGGAGCTTAACCATCACATCAGAGTAAACAGAAGAATTTGAGGTGAGGTCCATAAAAAGTAAAGATGAAGAATATAAAAAATAAAAGATGGGTGATATGCAGTCAAATATGTATCAAAGGGATGGTGTCAAATGCAAATCTTGTCTTGGTAAAACTTCTGGAGACTTCTCTGGAGCAAGATATTGATGGAACACCTAGACACAGAGAAGAAAGGAGGAGGAACGGCTGCTGAATAAGCTTCCAAAGTGATGTCTGCACAGCTATCCTGCGGAAAGATGGTACTGATAACTACCAAGGATTCCCTCAGCCTCTGGGTGAACTCAGTGCCTGTCATGTGACTGCTGAGGCTGTAAGAACCAGCCTGGATTCCCTGTGACATGGATAATCTTATAAAGGATGGTCAAGGCACAGAAACAATTCTTAATGGTGGAGCCACAATTCTGAAACCTCTATTTGTGGTCCATTCTGCAGTAAAGACTTTAGTGGACATTGCTAAATCCCAAGATTTAGCAATCACTGAGGTCTCAGCCTCAGTGATTGAACTGACTGCAAAGTTTCTGAAGGTGAAACCATACGTGGGGGAAGGTTTGAACCCCCAGATCATCATCCAAGACTTTTAGACAGTCATCCCATTAGCAATTAACAAGATCATAAAGATTGCTATGAATGTAAAGAAACAAGATAGATTGTAACAGATGAAGCTGCTAGAGAAATGTGTCATGATGCCTCTGAGCTCCAAGTTCAATCTCCTAGCATAAAATCTTCTTTGCTAAGATGGTGGTTGATGCCATGATGCTTCTTGCTGTAATCAAGAAGGCCAGGTAGAGCCCAAGAAGAGCTTCTGTTTGTGACTGGTGTTATATTCAAGAAGGTTCTCTCTGGTGCTTGAGCAGTGGCTTAATGGTATTGGGCTTGCCTGGCATGTGTGAGGACCTGGGCACCATATACACAAGTGTTGGAGTAATGAAACCAGATGAAAAACTAAATAAAATTTATTCTCTCTCTCTCCCCCCCCTTAAAAAAGTCGCTCTTACAGAAAATGCAATAATGCCAGGATAAAATGTTCATCTCAATCTGAAAGCTGAGAAAGATAATGCTGAAACCAGAGTCCACACAGTCAAGGAAATTATTGATGTCCAATGGAACTTTCTCTATGACAAGTTAGAGAGGATCCATCATTCTGGAGCCATAGTCATCTTGTCCAAACTCCCCACTGAGGATGTGACCACCCAGTACTTTGCCAACAGGGACAGATTTTGTGCCTTCCGAGTGCCTACAGAGGATCTGAAGCGTACAGTGATTATCTACAAAGCTCAATCCATACCAGTGTGAATGCTCTGTCAGCAGATGTGCCAGGCCACTGACAGGTTTTTAAACACACCCTGATTGAAGGAGAGAAATATAATTTTTTTAGTGCTTGCCCCCAAACTAAGTTGCATTTTCAACTTCTAAGCCATCAGTTTATGCAGGAGACATAGCAGAACAGTCCCTGCAAGTTACCATCATGATCATCAGGAGGCCCTTTAGGAATGAGTTGATGGTGATTGGTGGGAGGACCATTGAGATGGAGCTCTCCAAGTACCTGCAGAATCACTAATGATTATTCTGGAAAAATAGCAGCTATTGATAGGGACATATGTCAAAACCTTGGAGATTATCCCACCCCAGTTGAGTGACAACATCTGCAATGAGCTGTGGGCTCAGCATAACCAGGGGAGCATGTGGTATGGGGTCAACATTAACAATGAGGTCAAGGCAGATGACTCTGAGGCCTTCATGTGGGGGACAGCCATGGTGCAAATCAATGGCCTAACAGCAGCACTCAGCCTTATCATGTATGTGGATGAAGCCATCAATAATCCTGCTCTTCCATGGCTGTCCCCCTGGGAGCTGGTCCAAACTGAGGTCAAGGTCATCCTCATGGTGAGGCTTCCCACCCATCACACTGGCCAGCTGCAGGTGTCCTTATTCTCCTTGACTTCATGAGGAACCAGTAGTAATCAGCCCATTCTGTTTACACTGGAGGTTGTTTAAATAAAATAAAAGTCTTAGGGAAAAAAGTACAAGTCCACTTACATCACTTCCCTCTAACTCACACCTACCCAAAATCTTCAATGATTTTAACTTATAGAAAAAACTCCTTGTTGTGACCAACAAAGCAACATATGAATCAGGGCATGGCTGCTTCCCGAGCCTCATCTTCCACCACCTCGTCCTTCTCTCTTGGGCAGCCTGACTGACTGACTGTTGATCTTATACCTGGAATGCTCCACCCTGAATTTTGCTGTTTCTATTTAAATGAAATTCTCTTCTCTGCCCTATTCACTTGGCTAAATTTTTCATTCTCCATAGCTCAGTTAAGGCAACACCATAACAAAGTTGAATCCCACTTATCCAATGAACTATACACCTCCCCTAGTTTATTGTCAAAATATTAGAGTTATTATTTCATTTATATCTCATTAGCTCACTTTGTTAATACCCCCAGTGCCCAGCTCTAACTTTGCAAGTGAATGAATGCATAAATAGATGGCTTCTATTTGTATTTCTTCATACAGTTTGTAGTGAGAGCTTCATTTGATTTTTTTATTGTAACTCAAGAGTAAAATGAGCTACTTATCACTTTACCATTTTACTGAAGGGAAATTGATGCTCAGAGAAATTGAATACCTACCTACGTGTACATTGGTAGTGTCAAGGTCTGCTAAAACCTGAGTTTTCTGAATCTCAGTGCAATGCTGGTTATACCAAAGACTTACTGTGTCATCAATAGAAATGCAAATTTCTGCTATCTACTTATAACAAAACACAGAAAATGGGGAAAATGTGAAAAATTAGGTCTTTAGTTACCATGGGGAAAGTGTGATTCTGAGAATAAATCTTGCAGGTAGTGACATTGCTTTCCTCTGTGGTGCCTCAACCACCTCAGGGCCATGTGTAAGCTCAAACTCTCATTAAGATCTCAGAGAATAAATCCAAAATCTGAATCGGTAACCCAATAATAAATAGTGAGTGGGGGTAAAGTGTACAAGGTCCTAAACAGAAAACATCTTTGGGCAATTGTTTGTGAACAGGAAGGCAACACATTTCACAGAATATTGCAAGCTGGCCTCCAGCTTTGGTCCGCAGCAGACTTCCACGTGAGATAGTTGGGATGAGGGCCTTTAGACTCAAACACATCAAAAGGCCAGAGACACACACACTAGTACAAATTTGGTAGAGGAATTTGTGCCATGAGCTTGCAGACTCAGTCCACTGGAGTACTGAGCCAGCTCTGACCAATACAGACAATGTCTGTAGCTACAGATACAATATCAGGACAATTCTGGATGTGTTGAGCCATTGTACGTTGCTAGCTACTAATTCTGGAGCAAATGAGTAACAGAACCTGAATGATCCTCTAGCCACAGATGCCATTGCTCAGACTAATGCCTATATTTAAGCTTATCTTTCCTCAAAAGTACTGCCTTAAGAAAAGAATATTCTTAAGAAAGGAAATCCAGTTCATTGTTTTCCTGCCAACGTCTTTCCATGTACCTTACTCCAAGAGTTGGACCCATTTCAAATTTTTCAAGATACTGGTAGGATCTACTTAAATGGAATCGACCACACCACTCTGAACCATGGATCAATTACCCATCTGATTTTGAGGCTGTTATTTTGAGTCTCCTGATACCATCACCTGTAAAGAGATCTGCATTAGTTCTGCCTATTGAGCTCTTTTGAGTAATGTGTACTTGTCTCATGGTGAGAGTCTCAGAGGCTAGGTCTAATACCTAGTTCCAGCTTTGTCTTTCACTACTGTTCACCTGGAAAATCTAGAATGTCTTTCAGTAAGGCATTGGTGACTTGATGAATTCCACCTCAGAATTCTACATTTCAGATTTTGTCTGGTGAATATGTGGGTTTCCCATTGTTACTATTAAAAGCAGTTCCAGGGCTCTGTCCTCAGTGTTACAGTTTGAATGTGAGGTGTCCTTCAAAAGCTCATGTGTGACAAGGCTGATGTGAAAAGATTGGATTATAAGAGTCTTAACCCAATCAGTAAGTTAATCTCCTTATAAGGGTTAACTGGCAACTGAAGGTGTGTATAGTATGGCTGGAGAAAGTGGATCATTGGAGGTGTGCCTTTGGGATATATGTTTTGTATCTGGCGTGGAGTCTCTCTCTGCTTTGTGATGTGATGCCTTGAGCTGTTTGCCTCTGACTCACTCTTCCACCATGATGTTCTGCCTCACCTGGAACCCTGACGAATGAAGCCAACCTTCTATGTTCTAAGACCCCTGAAACTGTGAGCACTCAAATAAACTTTTCCTCCTTAAATTATTCTCATGAGGTCCTTTTAGTCATAGCAATGAAATAGCTGACTAAAACACATAGCAGGGGAAGAAATCCTTGGGCAAGTCTAAGACTACAGTAAAAGCATCATCCAAGGAAAATTGTCCAGTGTATTAGTATCATCAGGACTCAGACCAGTCACTCCATTTAATCTGTAGTCACCCATTAACCCTGAACCTCTGCACCAGATTTTGGCTTCTCTCCCCAAACTTTCTTGACTCTTTGGGGTTTTCCTTCTCTTGTTTAGACATCTGGGTCCTATTTGAAATTTCAGGCTCCTATACTTTGTTACTGGTTGCCACTTGTCTATCTGACCCAAGTTATTGACTCCAAGGGTCTACCATGCCTTTCTAAATGTCACTGGAGGATTAAAAAATTCAGTAGAGCTGCTCAGGGAACTCTAACCATATACATCAGTTTGGTGGGAATAATCGCATGACTGATTCTGGTGTGTAGTCAAGGTTAGGAGTGACTGATGCACATTCTTAGAATTCTGCAGAAATAGTATTTCAGGGAGCGGGCATGCATGATGGAGAGTGGGTTCATAAGACAGAGGAAATGAGTAGATGGGAAAGCGATAGAATAGTGGGGCAGAGGGTGCCATTAGGGAAGTGGGAAGGAGATTGAACAGAAAAGAGAAGCCCATGCCCTGAAAACTATGCCCCACAAAGGAAATGTGCCCAGGAGGCAGACAGATAAAGGAATCTAACCTAGACCTGTGGGTGTAAACCACTGATACAAGTAGCACACTGGACATGAGAGCTCACACATTGTCAATCTGTACAGCTGGAACACCAGCTAGCCTTAGGTTTGTGAGCAGCCCCAGGGGCTTTACAACACAGTCTCATGGCATTTCTGAACATAGAAAATTATTTCATAGGGGTTGGGA
>PVKS010038202.1:0-18468 GCA_004027875.1 Aplodontia rufa
ATAAGGCAAATTGTGATAGAATTGAAAGAAATAAACAGTCCACAATTATAGCTGAGACTCCACCACCAGTTTTCACAATAATTGATAGAACAGAGAACCAGCAAAGATAAGTAAAAACACAAGACCACTACTACCAAATCAGTGGTTCACAAGCCATCTTTAAGGCTTGGTGATTCTTTCCTGGAAAGACCTATCAGATGTAGAAAAGCTACTATCCTCAGGTTTATGATTATCTTCAGTGAAGTGCTATAAATATATAAATAAGCGGTTATTTCATTTAAAAGAGAGAGAGAGAGAGAGGGACAGTGAGAGAAAGAGAGAAAGAATCAGCTTTACTTAGTTTATCTTGTGGCCTTCGTTGCTCAGACACTGGTTGTGTATGTGGTGCTAGGATTCAAACTTAACGCACTTGCACATGCCACAAATGCTAAGTCATCACTCTGGCCCCTGGTTATTTCATTTTAATATATTAGTAATGCTTCAACAAGCATGGGGATACTAATATTTCTTTAAACTCTTGATTAAATTTTGTATTTATTTATTAATTTATTTAGCAGTGCTAGGAATAGAATCCAGGCCCTCATGAATGCTGGGCAAGCACTTTACAACTGAGCCACATTCCCAACTCTTGATTTAATATTTTTCTTTCTAATTTTCTAAAGTGGTATTAGTAGACCCTTTGGTAATCCTGTTTTTATTTTTCAAATTTTTATTATTCTTATTTTTCTCATGTGTGGTGCTGGTAATTAAACTTACAGCCTCATGCATACTGGGAAATTAGTCTACCTATGCTATTTTTAACTTTTCAAGGAATTTCCATACCTATTTTCCATACATAGCAGCTGCATCATATATAATGCTCACCATTAGAGATCTAATTTCTCCACATCCCAACCAACACCTGTTACTTTGTTAATTGTTGTGTTTTTCTTCCCTCCAAAATCTTAACAGGTCAGAGATGATATTTCATTATGATTTTGACTTCCTATCTCCTGATAATTAATATCATTGAAAATCTTCATATTCCTAGTGATAATTTCCATGTCTTTGGATAAATATTTATTTAAACCTTTAGCCCAATTTAAAATCAGACTATTAGTGAGTTTTGATGTAGTATTAAAATGTGTGCTCCTATATATTTTGAAAATTAGCCTCTTATCAAATACGATTTGCAAAGATGTTTTTCCCATGTTGATTGCCTTTCTACCCTTTAATTATTTCCATTTCTATGAAGATTTTTGTTTGGTTAACCCCACCTGTCTATTTTGGCTTTTATTGCTTATGTACCCAAAATCATATTGAGAAAACAACTACCATGACTAATGTCATTGAGATTTTCCCTTCTGTTGTCTTCTAAAAGTCTAAATTTAAGGGATTACATTTAAGTATTGAATCTTGAGTTGATTTTTGTATATGGTAAAATATAAAGGTTTGATTTTATTCTTTTGCCTATGAGTACTGTATTTTTTCCATTCATTAGGTGAATAGTCCAACCTTTCTCCACAGTGTATTTGTTGGCCCCATGTTGAAAAGTGGATAACTTAATGTGCCTGAATTTATGTTGTGGCTCTCTAGTCTGTTCTACTGGTCTATATATCTGTCCTTATACCAATACTATACTGTTTTCTTTACTGTAACTTTTTAATATATTCTGAAATCAGGAAATACTACACTTCCCATTTAGTTCTTCTTCTCCTTCTCCTTCTCCTTTCTTCTTCTTTAGGTATACATGACATAAGATTATACATTGACATAATTTTGAAAGCATGGACTTTCACTTATTCTAATTCAGCCTCCAGTTTTTAACCTTCCCCTCTCTTCCTCACCCTCCTTGTTCATATTTATACATATGATAATAGAATGCACATTGACAGAATTATAAAAGCTTGGATTGTACCTTGTTTTAACCTAGCTCCCATTATCTACCCTTCCCCTCCTTTTCTTCAACCCCTGGTTCTTTTTTAAATATATCTGACAATAGGAGAAGCATCAATATTTTTATAAAAGCATACATTACAATTTATTCTAATTCATTCCCCTGAGTTTCTCCTTACCCCTTTCCTCATTCCTCAACTATACTGATCTTTGTTTTCTTACTAATAGTTTGATTTAAATTAGTGACTTATGATGAGATTCACTCTGATAAGTTTGCATATAAACATGAGAAAGTTAAGTCTGTTTCATTCCACAAAATTTCCCCATCTCATTCCTCCTTCTATTTCCTTCCCTTTTGTCCATTTTTCTGCTCTTTTTCTTATTTTGGGTTAACTTCCACATATCAGAAACATTTGACATTTGGGTCTTTGAGACTAGCTTATTTCATTTTAGCATCATGTCCTCCAGTTCCATCATTTGCCAAAAAATGACATATCATTTTTCTTTGTGGCTAAGTACTACTCCATTGTGTGTATACACCACACTTTCTTTATCCATTCATCAGTTGAAGGGCACCTTGGTTCGTTCTATAGCTTAGCTATTGTGAATTGTGCTACCATGTGGCTCCATCACTATAGAGTATGCTGATTTTAGGTTCTTTGGAAATATACTGAAGGGTGGGATAGCTGGGTTAAATGGTGGATTCCTAGTTTTTCAAGGAATTTCCAAACTGCTTTCCAGAGTGGTTGTACCAGCTTGCAGTCCCACCAAAAATGTATAAGTTCACCGTTTTCCCACATCCTCATCAGCATTTATTATTTATATTCTTGATAATTGCCATTGTAAGAGGAGTGAGGTAAAATTTCAGTGCAGTTTTAATTTGTGTTTGCTTAAATGCTAGAGATGTTGCATATTTTTCATGCATTTGTTGACTATCTGTATTTCTTCATTTCATGTTTAGTTCTTTTACCCATTTATTGATTGAGTTCTTTGTTTTTCTGTGTTATGTTTTTTGAGTTCTTTGTAATGGATATTAATGATCTGTCTGATGAGCTGAGGCAAGGATTCTTCCTCCCATTCTGTAGGTTCTCTCTTCACACTGTTTCTTTTCTTGTAAGGAAGCTTTTCAACTTGATGTCATCCATCTAGTGATTTTACCTTTTAGTACTTATGATATGAAGGTCTTGTTTAGGAAGTCAGTTCCTGAGCCAGCATGTTGAAGTATTGGGCCTACATTTTCTTCTAGTAGGGACAGGGTTTCTGGCTAATTCCTAGTTCTTTGATCCACTTTGAGTTGAGTTTTGCGTAAGGTGAGTGACAGGGATTGATCTTCATTTCACTACATATTGATTTCCAGTTTTGCCAGCACCATTTGTTAGAGTCTGTTTTTTCTCCAACTTACATTTTTTGCTCCTTTGTCGAGTATGAAGTAACTGTATTTATGTGGGTTTGTTTCAATGTCTTCTGTTCTATCAGTCTTCTTGTCTGTTTTGGTGCCAGTACCATGCTATCCTTGTTACTATAGCTCTGTAATATAATTTGAAATTCACTATTGTGATGTCTCCTGCTTCTCTTTTCTTGCTAAGGATTCTTTTGGCTCTTCCGGATCTCACATTTTTCCAAATGAATTTTATGACTGCTTTCTCTAATTCTGTGAAGAAAGGAATTGTGATGGGTACTGCAGTTCTTCTTTCTTAAGACTGATTTCGGCAGGGTTAAGGATTTAGCTCAGTGGCAAAGCACTTGCCTAAAACATATAAGGCTCTAGGTTCAATCTTTGGTCCTTAAAAACAAATCAATTTTGTTTAGTTTTGGTGATTTGTGACTCCAAATGCATTTTAAGAATTTTTTTTCTACTTTTGTAAAAAAAATGTAATTGAGATTTAGACAGGCTTTATATTTAATCTTTAGATCACTTTGGATATAGTATATACATTTATATAATATTACCTTCCAACTCATGGAAGCCGTATTAAGTCTTCTAATCCATTGGCATCTTTCAAACAATGGGATATCTTTCCATTTGTCTTTTATCTAGGTTTTATAACTTTCAATGTACAAGTGTTTCATATGCCTAAGTTTATTAATAAGTATCTTACTCTTTTTGATATTATATAACCATTTATAATTACAAGATGATTTTTCTAAAAAAAAGATGGAAGTTTTGCAATACGAAACATGGGTGAGTCTTGAAGATATTATGCTGTATGAAATAAGCAAGTCACATAAGGATGAATCCTGTATGATTCTACTTCTTCATGGTATCTAAAATAGTCCAAATCACAGAATCAGAATGGAATGTTGTTGGTCAGAAGTTGGGGGAGCAGCAAAATACTTTTTAATGAAAAGGAATAAAATTTCAGTTAGACAAGATAAGTTCTAGAGATCTGCCAGAGAGCATTTTGTCCATAGTTAATAATACTGTGATATCCACCTAAAAGTTATTAAATGTTTTTACCATTATAAAAACTAGTAGCAAACTATCACAAAAGACATGCAATATATTTCATATTCACTTTAAAGAATAACAAACATATTTGTAATGCTTTTCTCTAAGCTTACTATGCAGATTATTAAGAATATAGAAATTATATAATATTTCCAATTACAGTGTTAGCAATAACAAGAGAAATTTTGAAATATTCATAAATATGTGGATACACACATGCTCCTAAACAACCAATGGATGAAATAAATAAAAAGGAAACAAAAATATATTTATTGAAATAAATAATAGAAAACAACAAACAAGAAACAATGGAGTGCAGCAAAAGCCATTTTATGAGACAATGTCAGCATTAAAATATATAGATATAATATATATATATCAAATAAGTAGCCTAACATTATAAATCTTGGAACCAGAAAAAGAAGATTAAGCTTAATTCAAAATTAGCAAAAAGAAAAAAAAAGAATAAAAATTAGAAAAAAAAATTAAAAAGAATACAATTTGAGCACATCCAGGAATGCCAAATTAATTAATATAATTAAGGCATAGAAAATGATAAGAATGATTTTAAGAAAGTAATGAGTTAGTGTGTTGAAAAATGGAGAGAGGGCTGGAGCGGTGGCTCTGGGGTTATGGTGCCTGCATGGCATGCGCGAGTAAGCGGGTTCGAACCCCAGCACCACGTACACAATGAAGTGTTCAAGCAACGAAATGTTCAAGCAATGAGGACCACATGAAAAACTAAATAAAATTGATTCTGTCTTTCTGTCTCTCTCTCTCTCTCACTGTCCCTTTCTCTCTTAAAAAAAAAAAAAGAAAGAAAAGAAAAGAAAAAAGGAGAGAAAATAATGCTTACCAAGACTAAGAGAAGCAAATGGAAGTGGAAATATTACCAAGAAATCTTAGAAGTAAAGAGGGTAAAAGGAGTATTAGAAATAATTATAGGCCAACAAATGGTGTAACCTAGAGTAAGAATGATAATTTCCTATTACAATAAACTACAAATTTGAATCAGAAAGAAATAGAAAACTTGAGCAGACAATAATGAAGATACTGAAATAGTAATTAATAACTTCTGATAAAGAAAAATCAAAGATTACATGGCTTTACAACTGAAGTCTAATCTAAGTTAGACAAAGACACCACAAGAAAAGAAAACTACAGGTCAATATGTCTGATGAACATTGATACAAAAATCCTCAATAAAATATTATCAAATCAAATTCAGTAACATCACAAATATTATTCCTGGAATGGAAGACTTGTTTAGCATACGTAAATCTATCAATGTGATATATTAAATTAACAGAATAAAAGAAAATAACCATATTAACATGCCAATTGATGAAGAAAACATTTTCCAAAATTCTGCACCTTTTCTTGGTAAAAATCTCCTAACAATTTAGGCTTAAAAAGGAAGTCTCTCAACATAATAAAGGCCATTTGTAAAAAACCCACAGTTAGCATTATAATCAATGGGAAAACTGAAAAATCAGGTAAAAGGCAAGAATGTTCAAACTTTTCATGTCTATTCAACATATCACTGAAGCTAATTATCAAGAGGAATTAGACAAGAAATAAAAGATATTTAAAATGAAAAAGAAGTAAAATTACACATACATCCAAGTAATTATATCCTATATGTAGAAAATCCCAAAGATGCCACCAAAAAACTATTAGATAAACAAAGTAATTCAGTTAAAATCACAGTACAATCAACATTAAAAAAAAATCTGTGGCATTTCTATGCACAATGTTCTAGATAAAAAGAAATTTAGAAAATAAACCATTCATTATATCATAAAAATACCTTAGAAATAAATTTCAGAAGCTGAAAGACATGTACTATAACACAAACACATGCTAAGATATTCCTTGCTCATGAATCAGACAAATATTTTCAAAATGATTTTAATGTCCTAAAGCAGGTAGATTCTGTGTCCTTCCTACAAGAAATTTCAATGGTATTCTTGAAGGAAACAAATAACAGAAACCACATAAAGAGATAAGAACCACCTCAAACACACCAGTCTGCACATGTTTGTATTGTTTTTGGGAGGGCAGGTACCTGGGATTGAATACAGGGGTGCTTAACTTCTGAGCCACATCCTCAACCCTTTTTATTTGTTACTTTGAGACAGGGTCTTGCTAAGTTACTGAGGCTCACTTTGAACTTGGAATCTTTCTTCCTCAGCCTCCTGAGTCACTAGGATTACAGGCATGTGCCACTGTGCCTGTTACGTATCTGTAGTTCTGCATTATTCCACTACTTCTGCCACTGTGGCCATCATGGCTCAAAAGAAAGGATGACAATGGACACCAATGGAAATTAAGCCAAGGTGAAGAACAAATACAGAGATCCACACAATTTTACTGCTAAGAGAAATAACTCAAATAGAAAGGAAAAAATGTGAAATCTTAAAAATATCAAATATATAGAGAGACTAAAACAGTGATTATTAGGGTCAGTGTTAGGAGAAGGAAATGTGGAGATATAAATCAGAGGATACATGGTAATAAATATATAGGATGAGCAAGTCAGATGATCTAATTTACAACACAGGGACTATAATTAACAATAGTTCATTATATTTGAGAATTTTGCCCCAAGGAGAGAAATGATCAATTGACGATTGATAAGTTAATTTGTTCCACTGTAGTAACCATTTCAAGATGGATGTATATCTTATAATATTATGCTGTATATCTTAAACATGCATAATAAAATTAAGACAAATTAAATTCAGAGGCAGTGAAACACATATAATCACAGCAACTTAGGAGACGGAGGCAGGAGGATCTCAGGTTATAGCCAGCCTCAGCAACACAGAAAGATCCTGTCTCAAAATAAAAATAGATGTAGCATAGTGGTAGAGCACCCATGGTTTCAATCACAAGGTAATTAAAAATAAATAGAAAATAATGCAGAAACATTTTAAGTGTGCAGAATAATTTCATTTTCACTTTGAGTAATGAAAGAATGTTTATCCATGAAAAAGGAAGTATTTGCTTAAATCAAATGCTTTGTGAACTTTGAATTGTTATAACTTTATTCCAGTTACAGACATAATTTATTTTCCAAGAGATGTTATTTTACTTTAAAGCAATCACCTATAATTTCCCATTAATTGAAAATTTCTAAAGTTTAACATCATAAAAATTACAAATATATTTTATAAAGATTAATTTATTTAAATATATTCAGTCTCTTTATGGAGATACTCACAGAGCAGGTTTTTAAGGTTGGTGTTAAAATAAGCAGCGAGCAAAAACAGGTAGAAAAAGTGTATACTGTGAAGAATTAAACTAAAATCTGACAACCAATTTGATTTCTTTCAACAATAAAGAAGAAATTGCGTGTTATTAATTGGAAATTTTAAATATTTTTCAAATATAACTTTAGGGATATTTCATAAATTTTATATGTCATTTCTATCTTACTTGGCTATGATTACTTTTAAAAGTATCAAGAATCAAGATGCCCAACTTCAAGTTATAACTGTTCTTAACTTTTTTCCTGTAATAATGAAGAAGCCATTTATTTTTTGAATTTGTTTCCTCATCTACAAGATGAAAATATTGGAGAGCATTACTGGCTCTCAATGAAAGTGGTACCAACACTCTCTATTTCTTCCAATAATGTGAAAATTGCCTTTTAATACAACCATAAAATCAAAATCACAACTATTGTTTACTTATGCATATATTTTAAAACATCACCAATAGTGAAGGAGGAGATGAAAGAAATAGTTACAGTGAAAAAAGAAGTGCAATTACTAAAATCCAACTACATAAAAAGACTCAGGGCATGGTATCCAAAGAATATCCAAAGTGGTTTCAAATCTAAAATTCCATGATAAACCTTTAATATTGCCACAGTTGTTTTTAAATGTCTTCATTAGTGTATAATTGGTATACATAATACTGTGGTTCATTTTGACATAATAATACATACATGGAATATAATTTACTTCATTTCCATCTCCGGTGCTTCTCCTTTCCCTCTCCTTTTCCTTCCCCTTGTTCTCTTTTCTTTAATTTACTGACCTTTGTATTTATAGTTTTTTAAATTGCTGCTTTATAAATACATATAAAGGTGAAATTCACTGTGGCATATTCATATAGGTACATCACATAATTCAGTTACTTTAATTACACAGTTCCTTCCTTTTCTTGTCCCTCCTCCCATCCTATGGATCTCCTTCCTCTACTCTGCTGATTTCCCTTCCATTTTCATAGTATCTCCCTTCTTTTTTCCCCTTATTTTGTTCTATGAGAAAAAATATATTTGAACCTTGACTTTCTGAGTCTGGCTACTTTCATTTAACATGATATTCTCTAGTCAATAAATAGGCAAAAGAACTATACATAAATTTATCAAAAGAAGAAACATAAATGGCCAACAAATATATGAAAAAAATTTTCAACATTCTTAGCAATCAGATAAATGAAAATCAAAACTACATTGAGATTTCATCTCACTCCAGTTAGAGTTTCAATAGTCAAGAAAACAAATAATAATAAATGCTAGTGAGGATGTAAGGAAAAAAGTACACTCATACATTGTTAGTGGAATATGAAATAGTACAATCACTCTAGAAGACAGTATGGATATTACTCACAAGACTGAGAATGTAACCACCATATTACCTGGTGTCCCACTCTCTAGTATTTACCTAAAGTAATCAGCATAGTATAAAGGTACGTAAATGTTCATAGCAGTGCAATTCACTGTAGCCAAGTTATGGAAACAGTCCACATGCCTAGCAATAGATGAATAGACTTAATATGTTAAAATGGAGTTTTACTCAGCCATAAAGAAGAATGAAATTATAGCATTTTCTGGTAAATAGATGGAATTGAAGAATATTATAATTATATTTGATGCACATGATTCTAAATTTCTCTAGCAAAGATAATTAATTAGCATATTACAGTGACATGACAAAATCAATGCTCATAGCAGATCAAATTACAATAGATAACTTATGAAATCAACCCAGATACCCATCACTGAATAAATGAATTCAAAAGCTGTGGTATACATACACAATGGAGCTCTACTCAACTATTATAAACAATGATGCATTTGAAGGTAAATGGGTGGCAATGGAGGAAATTATGCTGAGCATAATTAGCCAAATCCAGAGTCAAGGGTTAAATATTTTCTCTCATTTGTGGAGGCTAGAGCAAAACTCAGGTTTGGATGAAAGTTCAAGCTCATGTACTAGAATCACCAAAGTCAAGTCAAAGCAACACATAATCTAGGGGAACCATAGATATGTGGGGGGAAGGGAGGGAAGAAGAGGGAAGGATAATAGGGAGGGATCTAGGGGGGCAATCAATAATGTAGCTTACTCTACTCCCCTGAGAAACCAAATAATACTTATGCAATTATTTTCCAGAATTAAATAATATATATATATATATTATTTATATATATATAATTATATATACATATATATATAATTGTGCATTTTCCAGAATTAAATAATATATATATTATATATATATAATATATATATATTCTAGAGTGATTGTACTATTTCACAGTCCCACTAACAATGTATGAGTGTACTTTTTTCCTTATGTCCTATGTATATACTATACATATATATGTGTTACAATATAGGCTATTGAGTTACAATATAGGCTATTGTAACTTGATCTGCTATGAAAAAATATATATGACATTTATATCTGTTATGGGGGAATATAGAACAATTAAAAGACAGTGTGTTGTGAGTGATGTAGGGGTGATTCTGGATTAGGATTAGTGGCATATAGTATTGTTAATACATATACATTTATGATTGTACAAAGTTCAACTCCACAATAAAATTTAAAATGTTACATTAAAAATCCAAACATATTTCTTGCATTTCCCACTTGCTATTCATTAGTACTTTCTTCTATGCATTTTTCCAAGACTGCAAAAGGAAAAACAACAGTAAGAAAATCAGTCTGCTGAAAATATCTTACCTTATAAAATGGAAGCTTTACAGGACTATAGAACTTCTCAAATGTTAAGTTTCTTTGAAGATAATCACCTGAAACTACTCTATGTTTAACCATATATATTCAAGTTCCTTTTGAACCCATTCAGAGATGGTGAGCTCACTAACTCATGGACTTTTAAGAGTTAACAAATCAATCTAAAGCCTAGGAAGCTGATGATTCTTCTAAACCTTCACATTTTTATGTGAATTTTGAGCCCTGTGGCAGACAATTTTTCCTTGGTCCTTTTGGAAATGTGGTAAAGTCGAATGCCAATAACCACAGCTGAGGTGATTCTCAGAACGGAAAAGGACAAGCTACATCTGAATATTTCATCTCCTCATGAATACATATTTTTCTTTATATCCAGCAACAAAGACATATGATAAATGACTCTATGATATACATTATCTCCCTAACATTAAATTATGTTTTTTACCTCGGTACTTATCATTCGCAGAACAATAACGTACTAACCAGAAGGTCCTTCCATTGAGCACTGCTACTTGCTATTGATGAATCAAATTCAAATCTCCCTATACTTGTAATGAAATTGCTTGTTTACCTGATTGTATTATTGGACTAATGATTTTGCAATATCACATTCAATTGAATAATTATACAATAGAGAAGCTGAATGCCCACCTTTCCTTGATCAGAATAATTTATAAATGCAGTTTTACTATTCCATTAAGCAGTACCACCTTTTTAATGAGACATAAACACAACTAAGCAGGTACAAACAGCAGAAGGAAAGCACAATTCGGGGAGGTGGAAATATTTGTGGAATAGTTGTCAGAGAAGGTTTTCTTTCTTTTTCTTTTTTGTTTTTTAAAAGCAGAGACAAATATTACTGGAAGATGTGCTAGGATAGTGCTTGCTCACCAAAATGTACATATTCAAATACATTTATATTTATATATTTAAAAATAAATAAATGGAAACCAAGAGAACTGATGTGTTCTTCATCTTGTAGGCATGATTAGTAGCATAGATGAGTTCAAAGATGTTTAGATCAGGGCTTATTTTCCTCCTAACATAGACTGAGCTCTGTTCCCAGAGAATGGGTAATAGGTGTACTTTTTCTGACTTGAAAATTGAAAGGGAAAGTGATTTTACCTGTCCTTTCTTCATTATACTCAGGCTTCCCGTATGCTCTGCTTTTTGCCACACTGCCCTTCTTTATATTTGGTTTAAATCTGACAGTCCAGTGCTAGTTGCTAAGGTCCCGTTGGGATGCCAGATGGTAGAACTGTTCCTCTCTCCTGTAGGCTCCTGGCTGTGGGCCATTGCTTACTCAATTATGAATTTTAGCTCAACTGTGAGTTGACAATTTGTTACAACATGGTACTTTTGAAAAAATAGGACCTAATTTTATAATGTTTAATGTATCAGTATAACTGATTAAGAAAAATAAAAATTTTCACTGTTTAACCATGTTTATGGTTTTTAAAATGTTCTTATTCAGAAAAAGGATATATTTTCAAAAGAAATTTTATTAAATTATATGTATATATGGGAAAATTATTTTAAAACCATATTAATTGTAAATTTAAATTAAATAATCAGTCTCTAATTGTGTCACTGCATATCCAGGAATTCACAGTATGAGGTCACAATGCATAATCTTTAACTCTATAGGAATATCATCTATTTGAATATAGAAATATCATAATTCTTTAAAATATTGTAATTACACGGTACTGTGGAATAGTGATTTATAATGTGTCTTTTGTGTGCCTTGTATATGCTACTACAAAATCTAGATTTGTGAGTGCTTATGGCTAGGTTGTTTCCTATCACAATTCAAGGGAAATTTTATTTTTTGTTACAAACATGGTGTTTTAGTCACCATTTTTGCTGCTGTGACTAAATGAACCAACAAGAACAATTTTAGGAAGGAAGTTTATTTTGGGGGCTCAAGGTCTCAGTGGTCTCAGTCCATAGATGGCCAGCTCCATTCCTTGGTGATAGAGTGAGGATGAACATCATGGCAGATGAGTTTGGCAGAGGGAACCAGTTCAGGGCATAATTCCAGGAAGCAGGGAGAGAGAAACTCCATGCCATATACAAAATATATACCCCACAGGCACGCCCCCAATGGCCCTCCTTCTCCAGCCACACCCTATCTGCCTTCAGTCACCAGTTAATCCCTATCAGGGTTAAGGCTCTCATAACCCAATCATTTCACCTCAGCCTTACTGCATGGCCACACATGAGATTGTGGGGGACACCTCACATTCAAACCATAACACATGGTCTGATTGTTGAATGTGAGAAAAAGTTTTGAGCAAAGCCTATTCAATATTACTGAAATATAGTCCAGTTATTCAGGTGGCATCTGCTTTTATGAAGGTAAGAGAATGTCATATATGTAATACCAATATATTTTCTTATCTCAGAACTTGTCTTTGCTATGAGAGGTCCAGAAAAGGGACCAATAGAACAAAATCAGCAATTTTAGATTGGACTGATGATCAGGCTTGTTAGAAAGGGAGTCACATCAGAATTTACCCAGTTCCAACAATGCCAAGATGCAGAGCAGGTTGAAGTAGTGGGCTAGAGATCTTGCACAGAGGCACAGCCCGCAGTGAATCAAGAAGAGCACTGCTATGCTGTGTCCAGTGGCTAGGAAGAGCCTGTCGAGGGAGGCACATGTCTGTAGTGGGTGCTCACCAAACAATGGGGGTGCTCCTAAGTGAGAAATTAAACAGTGATTAATGTTGTCCTATTTTTCCTGCACAGGCTAATGAGGCCTAAGAACTTCCCAGTTTGATTTAGTAGTCAGAAATAATTTATTGCTCCATGAGCTTGTATAATTTAAGACTAGAAAAAAGTATTTTTTAAAATAATGACAATTTTTCTATTTGTTTTTAAGAAAAAATTGAAAAATAGGATATTTATAAAATAATTTGTCAGTGTTGGTATTTTCTTTGTAACCATTCTTTATATCTAGTCATAAACTACAATGCATTTGTTATAGTTTAGATGTGTCATGTCCCCCAACAGCTGATGCATGAGATAATGAAAGAAAGTTTAGAGGTGAAATGACTGGGTTATGAGAGACTTAACCTAATCCACTGGTAGGGATTAACTGGACAGTAAGTATACACAGGTCACTGGAAGAAGCAGGTCACTAGGGTCGTTCCTTTGGGGTTTACGTTCTGTCCCCGGAGAACAGAGCTGTCCATGCTTCCTGGTGTGATGTTCTAAGCAGTTTTCCTGTACCACACCCTTCTGCCCAAATGTTCTGCCTTACCTTAAGTCCAGAGCTATGGATTCAGTCATCTATGAACTGAGACCTCTGAAATTGTGAGCCCCAGGTAAACTTTTCTTCCTCTAATTCTCCTTGCAAGGTCTTTTGTTCACACAATGAAAAAGCTGACTATAAGAACATTTTAAGAGGTTTTTAATACAGATGTGACATTTTAACCTTATTTCTCAAAATAGAAAACTGGATAAATGCCTAGAATTTTAGCATGATGTTGATCTATATTACAGCCTCAACAGTACACTTTATTAAATATGCTATAGGGCATATATTTCCCAATGTCCCTATGTCTCTGTACCTCATCTATATAAAGGGAATAAGTGATGTGAACTAAATGTTTTTTAAAAACCAAATCCTGCAATAAGTATTTAATAAATAAAGTCACAGGAATCACTTACTGTGGAATGAAAAGGAAAAGAAATCTTAATTGAAGCAGTCTGGGTGGGAAAATCTTGGAAAGGTATCTTCGTGGTAACTTTGAAATAGCATCACAGAGACAGATGTCAAAAGTCAGCTTTTCCTTTAGAATTACCCAAATATAGAATTATTAGTTGTCTAATGATTTTTCATACCAAAACCTTTATCTTCATGTACATGTTTTAAAGTGCTGCTCTGCATATTTTTATGATTGAAATGGAATAATTTCTGACACTTAGAAAGTATGCAGTAGCTTAATGAATTTCTGCAGGATTCATTTCCAAAACATGGAATTCGTGAAATGTTAAAGTGTGTCTCATTCATTTCGGAAAATGAACCACCCTGGTGCTGAAACTGCATAGTCACATCAGAAATGTCACAAAGGGGGCCATTTTCATGTAATATATCACATTTCTGTTTAGATTGAAAGTGATAAAGAGGGCAAGGCAAAATAATAGATGATATGCCTCATTCTTAATGCTTTTTTACTCTAAAAATCCCCCACAGCCATCTGTTACCTGCATGTCAGGTTATTGCAAGTGAGTGACATTTTTCTTTCTCATTTGAAAAGAAATTTATAGAAGTGCTGAAAAAAGTTAATTTAAACACATATGGTGATATTAATAAATCATCTATTTAAATACTAAATTCTCATTATCTTTTGCATTTATGGACTTGGATTAGTTCTTTAGCTGTATTATGTAAGCTCTGGAACAAGCCTTTCTGCTCAAAGTCAGATGGAAACTTAGCTCACGCAGGCAAGGTGACATAAAAATTGCATCAAATTTTTAAATAAATCTAGAACATCAAGTGTATTCTTCTACAAAGCCAAATAATTGAGCTTACAGCATAGTTGCTTCTGCTTTCACCCATGTATTTGCCTAAAGCATCTATTTTTCCAGTTTGCATATATTTATAAACATTGTCAAAACTGACTACAAAACATAAACATTGAGAAAGGGAATATGCAGTTAAGCAAAAGAAAGACCTCCCTCTATTCAAATCAGACCTGATCTGTTCCAGGAGGCTGATTCAACAATTGAATGCTTCAGATCCTAGGGGAAATGATTCCTTCCTTGCTAGTATCACCAGGATATAAATGAGTAGTATTTAATTACATTTTCTTATTAGAGAGAATAGACTTAACTGAATATTATTGATTTTAGTCATATATAATCTAGTCTTTTTCTAATCATGAGAAGGAAAATCAGGGTTGACTTCTTCATAAGCTGAGTTAAGTGACCGCTTTTGTGAGATAATTATTTTAGAATCTCTAAGAAGCACTTATACACAGAGATATACTCAGTAATGACAGAAATTTCTATACTGGGGACATTTTTTTGTACTGGAATTTGAGTTAATGCTTTAAAAGTATAGGAATAAAAAATTAATGATTCGTCTAAGGTGAGATATTATATATAAAGATAATGTAATACTCCTAACGTTGCTATGGTTACATACACATGAAGAGATAAATGATTGCTAAATTAGATCATGTCTAAAATAAAATTTTGTGGCTGGTGTGGAAATGGAGTCTAGGGGCTCATTAGAACTCTAAAGAGTGGATGGGGAAGATAGGACCGTAGGAGAAAATAGGATCAGGTTGTGAATGCAGATGAAGGACAAAATTTCACTTAACCTGACCCTGGATGCAAGCTTCTTAAAAAGAAATAGAAAACAAAGTGGGCTGGGATTATATTTTCTGAAAAATACATATACATTGATTCACTTTAGTGCTTTATAATACAAATGCTATCATCATTACGTGATTTGATAGGCTGTCAAAGTATTTTCTGTCAACTGTCACCCACTACCATGTGGTATGTTCCTGACCTACAGTATAATGTTTCCAATGTGATAGACATTTTTACGAATTGGAAACTTCATTCAGATTATACTGTTTTCTTGGAGAATAAAGTGATAATAATACTATTATGCCATTACCAGGAGAATATAAACATCATGCAAAGAATAAGAGGACACATGGCATTAGGAAGGGAGATAGAAGAACATAAATATGGAATAAAGCTTCTGAAAGTGGCTGTTCTCTTTTGAATTTGCCTTACCACAACTTATCTCAAGATAATATTCTCTATATACCTAAAATTTAACTTTGCAATAACATTCTGCTAAATAAAACAGTATATGTACGCATTCCCTAGTTCCAAAGTTGAACATCTACTTTCTTATCTTTCATTTTTATTTCATATGCAATAATGGAATTATTTCCTATATAATGGGACCCCTGAAAGGATTATTTTGTAGACACTAATGCATTCAATTCAATATTCATCCAAGTGCTATATATGCCATAATTTAAACTTATTTTTAGGAACATTTTGTTTGTCAATTTCCATTCATATTATTTTTACCAAGGACAGAAAGAAAAAAGGCATCAACTAAGCTACAGTTTTTACCTGAAATTAATTACCTTCTATAACAAGAGAGTGAAACACTGAACAGTGAAAGTTACTCACATGGTCTCAGTTTAGTGATAGAAGTAGCACAGTTTTAGAGTTCAAAAGCAAAAGCTTTATTTCCGGGTTCTGCCACTTTCTGTTAGCTTGGGTGAACAATTTGTTTCCTCTGAATTTCTGGATCATCATCTTTCAACCGAGGAAAGTGACTGTTACTAATGGGGCTCATAAATTGATACCCCGATGTGTAGTGCTAGATAGATATGTTGAATACCTTGAACTAAGGAGTTTGGAGAGCCCAAGAAGCCAGTTCTTGCTGACCTTCCTCCTGCCTGGCCCTATCCCTGCCTTGAAGCAAACCAGACTGAATTTTTCTTATCCGAGGTGGGTCATAGAAACAAGTCTTTCTCCTTCAAAACAGGCCACCTAGAAAAGTCACTCTTTTCCTCGAAAACCATCAGTTCTACCCCACACGTGCAGGGAAGGAATGCTATACAGAGAAGCCAAGAAGAACATGAACAGACCAGACTCGGCCAGATTTCTCTCTCCACCCAATGTCATAAGAGCACACTCTTTCACCCAATCACATTTGTACATAACCTTCTACACTTCACTGAAACTAAAAATAGAATTAGACAGTGGTCCCTGGATCACTGAGTTATCATTTCTAAAGGGTCCTAAGTCACACAAAACTTCAATTAAGAAAATCCCTTATGCTTGTCCCTTATTAAACTGTTTTTTGTTATAGGGGTATTAACTGTGACCTTCATGTTGGCTGAGGAAAAGTGACTCACTTTTTGCCCTCATTCTGCCCCTATAACACCTTACATAGATATTAAATTGATATAATTAAGAGAGTTTCTAAACTTTTAGCGAGTTGCCTACCATTAACATTTCCCCTTCGATTCACTTGGGAAATTGGGAATCAGAAATATAGGGGCAATTTTTTATAATGTGCTACTTTACTATCAGGAACTCAAAGTTTTGGGGGAGTAATTTTCTCTACTGTGACTCTAAACAACAACAATACAGCAATGAGAGTTCTTCCCTAATATATCACAGTATTAGGGTTGAATCAGTAAGATAGTGGGTATATATGACTCAGGGTTGGAGCAATGGCTCAGCAGTTACAGTGCTTGCCTGGCATGCATGAGGACCTGGGTGCAAACCCCAGTATTGTGTACACAGTGAAGTGTTGGAGGAATGAAAACAACATGAAAAAATAAATAAAGTTGATTCTCCCTTTCTCTCTTACTATCTCAAAAAAGAAAAGAAAAAATCCACATTGTTCTACTCATCTGGAAAATGATTGATAAGCTTTTACTTTTCACTGTGTTTGGCTGCAATTTAATCACAAAAGCTACTGACTTAATTAAAATAATTTTATTAAAAGCTTAAATAGTGGTTCATAAGAAATACACATTAAAATACTTAGTTTTGAAATATATATAAAGCTTATTTTCAATTAGGTTAGCAAAAGGAGTCTCCCTACCTACCCATCTACATATATACCTATCTATCTAATTATCATCTCCAAGAAATGAAAACAATGTAATAAAATACTGATGACAAGACCCAGGTTGTCTGTGTGAATGTTCATTGCAGTATTTTTTTTCAACTTCTTCATACACTTGTAATTATTCAAATTAAAAATGCTGGGGAAACAATAATAAATGGCTCATTTTGGTTGACTAGCTACCTATTCTATCACCTCTGTACTCATTTTGTGTGGGCCATGGAGCTATATATCTCTTCAAACAATGAGGACTTGAGAAGATAAATGACTTACCTTGTGAGAATCCGAGCCATGAGCTATCTGAAGGGAGAAAACTTAGAAAGGAGTCAATGTTAAACATCTAGAATTTTTCAAAATAGTTACAAAGTTAAAGTGCTTCTTTTAATTTCAAACATTATTTGTCAGTGTTATAACCTTATATAGTATAAGTATGTACTAAAGATTTGTTGAAGCCATGTCAAAAATATCAATTACAACATGGTGTTCACATCGCTTTCTTTAGCTGACTTCCGCATGTGGGCTCTTC
>PVKS010038203.1:0-18089 GCA_004027875.1 Aplodontia rufa
GAAAAGTCTAGAGATCTTATAATTTGCATGAAAACTATAGTTTCTAAAATTGCATTGTGTGGTGAGATTAGCTCCAGAATAAATTTTAGGTGTTCTTACAACCAAGAAGTAGGGAGAAGATAACTGTACCTGTTGATCGCTACAGTAATTTCCTTAACTGCATTAAGCATTTCATTATGTCTTTGAAAACATCATATTGTACACCTAAAACATATAAAATAATAAATATGGGGAAATCATAATAAATGTATATACTCTTTCTATATTAATATATACTAAATAAAAAATAGAAGGAAACTTCATATAATATTAAGCTTGTTTTTCTCTTGAAAGAAGAATAATGAATGCTTCAATGAGAAAATGTTATTTATAATTTTGGAGAAAAAATTAAAGAACTTTTAAATTTTAAAGGAAATTGAATAGTATAAGCATAGGAATGTAACCATCACATACAATTGTGATAAATATAAGCCTACAGATTAAGACAGTAAATTCAAGCAGTGAAAATTACTTTACAAACAGAATGTATTTGGGAAAAATAAAGTCTGATGAAATCTGTGTTAAAATAAATTATCAAGGGGCTGGAGTAGTGGCTCAGAGATTACAGTGCTTCCCTGTCATGTGTGAGGACATGAGTTTGAACCCAGCACCATGTACACAACAAAGTGTTGGAGCAACGAAAGTTACATGAAAAACTAAATAAAATTGATTCTCTCTTTCTCTGTCTCTTTCTCTCACTGTCCCTCTCTCTTTATATAAATAAATAAATGATCAATGTGTACATAAGAGATTTTAATTACTTTTTGTTTTCAATCAACTGTTTCTTTCCTATTCCACATAAATTAAAGCAAGTGTTTAATGACATGCAGAATGCTGTACATTCCTTTTAACAGAATAAATCATTGTACATTCTGTATATATATATTTATATGTATATATGTATATGATATTTATGTGTATGTGTATTATATATGAAATGAACATATATTGATAGATATTCACATGTATACTCATCATAAATATTCATAACTCAATCCACACACTTTCTAAATGATATTTTCAGCTCAGATCAAATTAAAGATTACTCTGGGTCCCGTATGACATCACATTAAGTAAAACAATTATTCATTGACTACATGATGTACATAGTTTCCCAAAGTGATGTTGGAGTTGCATTAACAACCAAATTCTGTCTTATTCTCTGGAACCACAATTTGTGAGGGTAGTTAGTGACTGAGGTTATTACCATGTAATTAAAATCAACCAAGCTATGCATATGTGATCCAATCCTTTCATTGTGCTGCTTTAATACAATACTATGATCAATAAATATAACTATTCATGATAAATGATTATTTTATCACAAAAGACTGGGTAGCTGGGGGGAAGGATTTTAATAGTTCATTTATGGCACCTGTCAATCTTAGAAAATGACCAGAAGCAGATACAATTATTACTGTATAAAGCTTTTAAATTGAACTTTAAAAGGGAAGCTTTTAGAATTAGTAAGTTCATTTTACATCTTAAATAATTACACATTGATGTGTACTTTAATAATATGTTTTACAATTGTGTCATTAGATACAAAATATATGCTATTTTGATCAAAACAAATATTTCACATATTGCTTGAAAATATATTTCAACATATTTTTTTAAAATTTTGACAATTTTGTTTACAAGAATTTTATTTTCTTACAAAGTATAGATTCATCATTTACCACTTAAAATCCAAAAACAAAATACAGAGGTAAACTCATTTTGTTAATTTATTTTCACAAAGTAAAATAAAATGATGTTAAAAAGAAATTAAGTGAGGTTATTTGATTTAGAAAATAACAAAATCAGAACATCTGTCCAGAAACATAAAACTTTGTGCACAGAGGAGCAGAAAGATTAAAGAATTGTTAATTTTGAATGCCAGAAATTGCAGAGCTCAAAATGTTATATAATGCTGTAGTTATGAGGAACATTAGGAGTTTCTTTAATTATAAATTGAGTTAGGAAATATTTGGCTCAAAATACACCATGCTTGAAGGAAATACTCAATATTGGAAAACTTTCTCCCTCATTTAGCTTATTATTCATACTGGAAATTACAGACTAAATTAATAAGATCATCTTTGCATTGAAAGAAAATAAATGATTTTTCCTCAGTTGTATTAAGTTTCTATCACTGTGAAAAAATACCTCATGAAAACATCTTCAAGAAAGAAGGATTTATTTTGGTTCGTGGTTTCAGAGATCTCAAGCTATGGTTGATTGGCTCCATTCCTATGGGCTGTGGTAGAGCAGACCAACATGGTGAAGGCGCAGCAGATCAGAGCTGCTCACCTAAAGTTGGTTGGGAAGCTGAGTGAAAGAGAAAGGTGCTGGGGATAAGAAATAATCCTCCATAGCATACCCCCAGTCGCTTACTTTCTCCTGGTAGGCACCACCTTCTAAAGTTTCCAAGACCTTCCCATAACGTGTTCAGCTGTGAACCCATCACTGGATTAATCCACGGATGAGGTTAAAGGTCTCGAAATCCAATCATTCCCCAAAAGCCTTCTCTCTGAAAGTTACTGCATTGGGAACCAAGTCTTCACCACATGAAACTGGGGGATATTCCAGATCTGAACTACAATACTAATAAAAGGTTGGTACTCTCAGAGTAACATTTAGACAAAATACTTTTTTTTTACTTATCAAGGCAACCTTGGTTTCATAAGTAACAATGAAAACTACAGATGGAAGACCTTTGACACAGAAATTAAGATCCAGAAATGTGTGTCGGTAATTGAAGTTGTTAATGAATAAAATTCATGGTATGTTGAGTTGATAATAGGAGGTTTTCCTTTATCTCATTTATTAAACTAAAGCAAGTAAAAATAAATGTGAGCTTCAAAGGAGAAAAAATAAATTAAAAATAAGCATGTTTCCTGGATTTGGTTCTTCCATGATTATTGTCTTCATATTCTCCCCTACCTGGAAATATATTCTTTCAGGTGGCTAAGGGAATGCCCAAATATGAGAAGCCAAAATTTAAAGGAACTCAAAAATGCTTTATATGATGTAAAACTGAAGACATACCAGAGAACACATGAGGAAATATGATGACAGGTTGCAGTGGAAAAAGAAGTTAGACTTTCCTTTGTGTCTCATGGACCTAAGAAATAGTTTTGCACATTTTTCTGCTACTTAATCAATTCTATCTCATTTAAAGGTTTTCTGTTATCATTTCCTCTTATATTTAATTATCCCCCCAAAATAGACTGCATTGGCATGTTTATTATATCTGTACATAAATTTATAAAAATAATTTGCCTTTTAAATCTCTATGGTTTGATATTACTATAGTGAGTGAATTAATGAGTGTTATTTTAGAAATAATGCACTATTACTTTTCATTAGTGTATTGAAGGTAGAGAATAGGTTCTCAATAAATGTCCATGGGGGGAATTGTTGAGTTTATAAATGAATGAAAAGCAATTATTATCTATTTTTAAAAACAATTACCAAGAAAAACAAAAGACAAACATTTTAAAAAATATTATTCATTGCTCTGATATCAGATGCAAATATATTCTGTTAAAGGGAATTTAAATAACTTTATAATAGTTGGACTAAATATTATTTTATATCAACTAATAATTTTAAATCAATTATTCTCATATAAAAAGTAAAAACTTAACATGTACTTATCAAACAATAATCTATTAAATCTCCATTTAGTATTCCTAGTCAGCCCATCTAGTTTCTTGTATATGTGACTAAGGTCTTGTCTTCCCTATAGTCATAGTGACATGTGCTCAACAATGAAAATTGTTATGTATAACATAGGTCAACCTCTATGACTCCCTCCTTTTTATTGTTCTTTTGCTTAAATTAAAATGTCCTACTGAGTAGTCTTCTTTCTTATGTGGAATTTTATCTGAGTTGTATTTGTGTAACCACCAAACAAATTTTAATTTCTTCCTTTGTATCAAAGACTTTGAGAAACACTAAACAGTGCTTTAAAGGCTGGATCTAGACCCTGGCCAGTGAGAAAGATGGTCTATTATCATGTGTTAAATCCAGGTAAGGTGTAAGGTTATACAACATTTTTAGAGATATTGTGGGAAGGGGAAGGGAGGGATAAGGGTGGGTAATTGAGGGGGGCACTCCTGGGGGTAATTCTAATATCCAGAATCTATACACATTTTATATTGTTTTGTAAAAATTGTGTATGGTTGTTCAATAATAAATTTCTCAATAAAAAAAGTATTATGGAAATAAGTGAGAGGGATTGGCCTTATCCAAATTCAGCTATAATCTCAATTCTCAACTTTTACCCCTGTACACTGAATGCACACTTGCACCTTTGTGACAGAATTTCAAACCCTACCCTCATTAACAGATCCTTTTCTTAAATACTTTTGTTCTTCCAATACTCTTTTGACCCTCTCTCAACCTTGGAATAGTAAAATTTAATCACTTCATTTGGTTTAAAGGTTTCTTTAAAAATAATTTAAAATGATCTCTAATGGTGAAGTCCCTCCTAGATAAGCAGTGTTTATTTAGAAAAGTATCCCTCGCTTTGGATTATTGCCGATAATCAGTTAATTTATCTGTCATAATATAGTGTAAAAATATGCTAATTATTGTGATAAACCTTAATGTCTACCACCCATTGATTTATTTATCTGTAAATTATTTATTTACAACATGCTGTTATTGACCTTTATTCATTTCCCTGGATGCTAAAAAGTCAAATTGTGTAATATGAAGACAGGGGAAATTCACAATTTAATTTCTCAAGTAGTGAAAAATATTATCATTTCGTAAAATTAAAAAATAAATTTCTCTACTCATTATCTATGGAAAATCATAATCTACTGGCTTTACAGCAAAAGTGTATATTGAATGTACATGGTTATCATTTGAAACTTACAGTAACTACCCATCGGTAAATAATTTTAAAAACTCATGAGATTCCATAGCCTCCATAAGGATAAACAATTTGGTCCATTAAGACAGAGAGAGAGAAAAAGTAAAGGCAAATGCAGAGAGAGGTCCAAGACTTCAGCCTCGACTCCTCTGGCACTTTTGCAGTTGTCAAAGATGCACTTTGTCTTTGAATTTTGAACCAGAAAGATACATATGAGAATACTTTTATATTAAAGATCTAAAAAGCACAAGATTACTGAAGCATCTTTTATATTCTACTAGTCCCTGACCTAGAACCAAACTCTGAACTTTGTTTTGCCAGGTGCAAACCATCAATCTGTACATTTTCAATGTGGCGACTTTTAAACTTTAGCTTATGATAAATTGCTGGGTGGAAACTTTTGTTCTAATCTTGGCCAAGGATAAGCACTATATAATTACAGGCATCTCAGAAATAAGGATGGAAATGTCAAAAACCTGGGGCACATCCTATTTTTAGTTGAGGCAATACTTACAGAAGTGGTATGCTGAGTAACACATCCATTCAGTTAGTGGTAATGGGTAGAAAGAAATGTTAGTAGTAACTTTTAGGAATAACAACTGTTATTCAAATGTTTATGAATACATGAACAACTAATTTTTTCAAAAGATAATTGGAAGCAGGGCTAAGTCATCTGCTTCTATTTTTAATCAATGAAAATATGGTACTTGAGCCACTTGTATCTATAAATTCTTTAATGGATCTCCTACGTGCATGCACAATAAAAAGCACATTACCAATTATTACTGAATCATGACAAAAACACATTGGAAAATAAAAGCATAAATCTCTTCATTATAAACTTGTTTGGGGCTGTTGATGAATTGTCCATGTTCCAGATATCAATGACTTATCTGTTTCACAGAAGGTAACTGCTATGGTCTCTGCACTGGCATCCCCTCAGAATGCATATGTCAGAAACTACTACCCACTGTAAGAGTTGAAGAGATGGGGTCTTGGGGAAAGCCATTGCATCTTGAGGATGCCAATCTCATGAATGGGCTCAGTTCCCTCATTCAAGAGGCTCCAGCAAGCTCCATTAGCTACTTCTACCATGTGAGTGAGGGAAACAGAGTCCGGCAGTCAATGTGGGTGGAATGACAGGGATCCATAAGAAAAACTGGCTGATGGTGGCTCAGAAACAGACATCTTCTAATAAAGGTGCTTATTGAAACAGAGCCAGAAATGGCTACAGTCAGGCTCCATTGTTGACAATTCCATCAGCTATGTTATGCTTTTAGTGTGCAACCAAGGCTGGGAAACAACTATCCCATAATTAGTCAAGGCCAAACACCATGGCTCAGTATTGGGCCCAAGGTCATAGATATTAAACTTGTGAGCGTGTGTTCACTTTCCTAACTTGTTGGCAATGTGCCTTCTTTGTTTGAGCTTTACCTAGAAGGGCCTATGAAAAGTGGTAAAGGGAGAAAGGTCCCCTGGATGTGATAAAAAGGCAGACTCCATGTTAGGACTTGGGCTCAGAAGCTCCTTTCTCCCTCCCTAGAGAAGTCTGCTCTCTATAACCTTTTCTTAGATAAGCCTGTTAATTCTCACTGCTTGCTTTAGTGTACTAAATAAAATTGCTTGCTATGCTTCCCTCAGTGTTGTGTGGTGTTCATTCTTTAATCCGTAGAACAAGAACCTTGCATGGATACCAGCATAGTATCAGGAGGATTAGCAAGAAGATGCCCTGTACTAGAGACAGTAACCAGATGTAGAATCGGATGGTACCTTGAACTTGGACTTTCCAGGCTCTGGAACAGAGAATGATGACTTCCTTACTTTTTATTTTTCACAAATTAATCAGTGTATTTTATTAACAGTGTGAAAGAGCTAATACAGTAGCAAAATCACAAAGATCACAAAGGTAGTAAGAGGCAGTTGTATTTAAAACCTTGTCGCAAAATTTAGACTTATAAGGTTTACCTATCTGATTTATGAGTCTCATGATTATCTAGGATTTGACATAACATTTTATTTAATGCTGCATATTTTCTATTTTTTAAATTTTTTGAAGAGAAAGAAACAGTGAGAGAATAAATCAATTTTATTTAGTTTTTCATGTTGCCTTCGTTGCTCCAACACTGTTGTGTATCTGGTGCCGGGGTTCAAACCCATGTCCTAGTGTATGCCAGGCAAGTGCTAAAATCGCTGAGCCATCAATCCAGCCCCTTTTTTAAAATCTTTAAAGCATATACTAGTTCCAGTTGCATGTAAATATAACAATATTTAATTGTTAAATGTCACAAAAATACTGCATTTAAGGATGGAAGTAAAGGTAAAAATAATTTTTTACTGAAATGCAAGCTACTTCTACCTATTTTACTTCAGAAAATAAAGAAACATCCAAAACTGTTGCATGGAATTCCTCACAAGAATTTAAAATTGGGGAGAAGAGAGAATTCCTGTTAACACATATAAAACTTGGATATAGAGTTTAATGGAAATAAAGAATGTTAGATTGCATGATATCAATGAAAGGAGCATCTTTTTCTTACTCAATTATCCTCTACAACACTTACTGTGTGCATTCCATGTTTTCTTACTCTTTCTGCCTTTCTGAGAGCCCTGTGAATCTGAAGCTGCCTCAGAATTTGAATATCAAATACCATGTTTAATTGGCACAACAAGGAAGCTGAGAATTTACTCAGATAGAGTAACTCATATTTTGTGTATATAAATAGTCTCCTATTCCCAAATGCACAAATTATTTCTTACCTTTAGTTTTATGAGTTGAAATAAGAAAATCTCTAATATGTAACTATTTTATTTAGATTTACTTCAAGTTCTGTACAAATACATCTAATGTGGTTGAATAAGAAAATGTGGAGCAGAGAAGACTAAACTTGTTTGTTCAAATTTGTTTTCCATTAAAAGTGATGGTTTTTGAGCTGGGTGTGTTTACACATACCTAAAATCTCAGAGACTCAGTAAACTGCAGCAGGAGAATCACAAGTTGAAGGACAGACTCAGAAACTTATCCAGACCCTCAAAAAGTTAATGAGGCACTGTCTCAAAATAAAAAGTGAAAAGAGCTGGCAATGTAGCTCAGTGGTCAAGTGTACCTGACTTCAATTCCCAGTACCAAGAAAAAGAATGATTCTATCAGTCTGTTTATTAAGTACAAAATCCATTTATAGGTCATCACAAATGTTTCTGATACATTTGAGATCATTTACCACCCTTCTCTGTAGTGGATATTTCTTGGTTGTTTGCCACTCAGAAGTGAGCCAATGCTAACTAACATCTAGGCATCAAACAGCAGAGTTGAGGTCCAAGTATTCTAAAATAAGAAGGTGGACTACATAGTAAAATGTAATTTTGTCAATTTTTTGTTAATATAGCTCCATATATGTCCTAACTCTATAAAATAGGGAAAACAATGTTGATACAACACATTTAATGTTAGACCACAACAACTTAAGCAAAAATCAGAGAATCCCATCAAATATGTTGAATGATCATCCAATATGTACTTTTCTTTTTAATTCAAATGCTGTTCTTTTCTTTCATCTGTAATCAAGTTTTTTATTGAATACAACAAAATTACAGCATACTTGTCATTGCACCAGTCAATTCTGGGCACAAGATACATATTGTGACTGTGCTATTTGTATTAAAGTCCAGGTTATATTTTGAACTTGGATGCCCAATGATAATTATACACTTCTCCCTTTTAGCCTTTCTAGAAAACTTTATTCATGCCCACTTAATTTCCACTATCATCTTCATCTAGAAATAGTAGCATGGAAAAAACGTATATAACTTCATGTTTTTGAAAGGATCATGAAAGGCGTTCAACATATATGACTCCATGAGGAAATTCCAAATAATATTAAAATATTACAGACCAAAGAATGTAAATTATGTTTATTAAAGACTCATAATAAATTATCTCCAGTTTTTTTAAAAAATGTATTTAAGTAAGATGACATATATCTTAAATACGTATTTTTCTGTGCTTGAATTTCTGTTTTATCCACAATATTTTCTTGTTCCTAGTTTTTCATTTTTAAAGAGAGAGGAAGGGAGAGAAGAAGAGAGAATCAATTTTTTTCAATTTTCATCTGGCCTTGTATATGTGGTGCTGGGGTGTCAACCTGAGTCCTCCTGCATGCCGGGCAAGCGCTTCAACTGCTGAGCCACCGCTCCAGTCCCCTACTTTTCTTGAGTAGAATAAATGGTCATTATTTGTTAAAGGCAATTCAGTTAAGTTTGCTCTTTTATTTCTCTGGCCTTATTATCCCATTTAGAGTTGTTTTCATCCGGTAGCACATAATAGCATCAAGATATTCCAAGATATGGCTTTGTAGTATGAAATAAAGCCCAGTACAGCTTATTTCTCTGTGAAGGCTCCAGGGTGATAAACAGTTTAAATGTTCATGTAACGGGCAGAATCACAAAATGAATTGCTTTCTCCTAAGAGATGTTCCGATTCAAAGGAACAGGCCTCATATGATGAAAACCAAAGGTTACTTTCTTAATCATTACATCTGGTCTGGAAAAAGATACACAACTAAGAATACTCCCAAGAACAAGTAACTCCCTATAAAGTGTTGATGTCCATGAATTAATATTTCTAAACTAATTTTTAACTTTTAAGAGTCTTAGATGTTTACAGATTACTTGAGCTCAGCATTTCCCAAATTTCCAAGATATAGAAAAAAAATGATATTAGGCAAAAACTAAAATAACCTGTTAAATATGTTAGACACCATGCAAACAACTTTTAAAAGGACAACTTTGGTTGGCTAAAATGTTTTGGTTTTCTTGTTGGTGTCTCAGTATCAACTGAGTTCTATCAGGGCATGGAGGCACATGCCTCTTATCTCAGATACTTAGGAGCTGACAAGAGGATTGCAAGTTCAAGTCCAGTCTCAGCAATACAGCAAGGGACTAAGCAACTTAGTGAAATCCTGTCACAAAATTAAAAAAAAGGCTGGGGATGTGACACATTGGTTAAGTGCCCCTGAGCTTAATCCTCAGTACCAACAAAAAGAAAGAAAAAAAAATATATCGAGTGGAATTTGCAAACTAATCTGAACAGACAGCTAATGAATATAAATATATAAATATATTGGCAATATAAATGTGCTGAACAGACAGCTCATTTATATTGCCAGTATTAATACATACCCACTGTAAATCTTTACTATTTTTTCTTTCAGTTACTTCTAATATCATTCTAAGCAATTCCCAGAGGGGAAAAGAAAAAAAATACCTTTTCATTATATATCTTTAAAGCATTTACTTCAGAGACATCAGTTGTTTTAAAGACCTGCAATTGTAGAGCTGAGTCACTCAGTGGTAGAGCACTTGTCTGACATGTGTGAGGACCTGGCTTCAAACCCCTGCACCACATACACAACTAAGTATCAGAGAAAAAAAGGCCAGTTACAAAAATAAATAAATTGTTTCTTTCAATCTCTCTCTTTAAAAAATCTGCATTTTGAGTGAAAATAACAAAGTATTTTTTGTTTTCATGAGCATTAAGTTTTCCACACTTTTGTGATTATACATCACCACATGAAGAATCAGAGGGGATATAGTCATCTCCAAATTTTATAATCTTACAAAATCCTCAAATTTCTTAAAGTGCAGAGAGAAAAATAGCATATTACCTTTGTCCCGCTGAGTAATTTGTATCAAATAAAGCATCAAAACTTTAATTGAATGGAGATCATTTTTATGTTGATATTTTGAAGAGGAAAATTTCAGTAGCATTTATTTTTGAATTCTTATTTATTAATACAAGAAAATGATGGGCTGGAGTGGTGGCCCAGTGATTTGTGCACTTGTTTGGCATGCACATGGACCCAGCACCATATACACAGCTACTTGTCAGAGAAACAAAGGTCAGATGAAAACAATAAATTAAATTTATTCTCTTTCTCTCTCTCTCTGTCTCTTCCTCTCTCTTAAAACAAAAAACTAGAAAATATTTGTTATACACATTTTTGATACCTATAGCTGAACCATTAGCTTTTTTCCTGGAATATTAAATTACAGTGTGGGATAGTAGCTTATCTTTTTACCAATATTGAAAAGATGATTTTTTTCAAATTTGTGTAAAAATACATATATAATATGTGTGTGTGATTATTATAACCTACTATTGTTATTTTTATTTATTAATGAATTACATTAAATATTCTAATAAGCTTTGGTTATGATGCGATTAACTTGCAGGGTCCAAGTATTATGGAACCAATAAAAATAAGATAATTGCATTTTAGAAATTTATGGTTTGAGAGGAAACAATGCAATATTTAAACACATTACAGTACTTAAAGCACAAGGCCACATATGTTAGAGGAGTCAAACTTATAAAAATGTCAACAAAGGCTAGACACCTGAAAGTTTATAGGCTGACATAATATCCACAAATAATTTGGGAACATGCTGCTTCTAGAAGGATCTAGGGGATCTGTGTCAATAGTTCAAAGAAGATGAGACAGAATTCACCATTGCATTTATCACTAGGCACACAGCTTCTGTTCCTTACAAGAGCACTTTATGTGTACTGGCACAGTGAAATAGTGATTAGTATAATGCAAAGAAAGTATATACCAACATCGACCAATTTATTGGAAGGAAATGAGAAATAGAGACAACTTAGGAAATAACTACTAGGTTGAAATGTTTTTGTTCAAGAAAAATGACAGCGGCTGTTTTCATGCTGTAATGATTGATCTTATATGTCAACTTTGCTGGATTGAGGAATATCGAGAGAACTGGTGACGTATTATGGGTGCATGAGGATGTTTCCAGAGGAGACTGATGTGTGAGTTGGTGGACTGAGTAGAGAAGATCCTTGTTTAATGTGCACGGGCATCAACCAATCACCTGGAGGCCTGAATGAAGCATAAAGGAAAGGAAAGTTCATTTTCTTCTCACTTCTGAGACCTTACACACTCTCTTCTGTCCCTGGGACATCAGAACGCAGGCCTCTCTGGCCTTCGTACTTAAAGACATATCCCAGCAGTTCCCTGGGTTCTCAGACTTTCAGCCCACATAGAATGACACCATCATCTGCCCAATTTCAGAGTGTATGGGACCTGGATTGAGCCATGCTACTAGCTTCATTTGGTCTCCACAATGTAGAAGGTTCATCGTGGGACTTCTCTGCCTCCATTATCAAATGGGCCAATTGCTCTAATAAATCTCTTCTTTTCCTTCCCTTTCCCTTTCTTCCTCCCCCTACCTCCATCCCTTCCTCTTTTCTTTCCATCCTTCCTTTCTTCCTCCCCATCTGATATTTGGTTCTGTCTCTCCGGAGAACACTATTACTTTCCATAAAATTCCAGTTTTCGTTTTAACTCTTAAATAAATTTCAAAGTATGGTGGGTAAATCATCAGTCCCAGGAAAGGCTAGTTAAGCAGCAACTATGTGGCCCACATTCACCAAATCTGCAAAGTGTTTCACTATATCATTCTTTTGAAAAGATTTAAGTAGTAAAGCCACTTTCAGATTTCCTTTCTTAGCTAAGATGATATAAATGCAAAAATGTTATAAAATAAAACACTGACTGACAGCCTTTCTGTATGCGCATCATCTACCCATGCTTTGACCACTTTTTGTTAAAAGAGTTTATAGACCTGCAGGAAACTCAGTCTTCCCGTGCAAGATTGACCCTCCTGGGAAAAATAAGAAAATGAGAAATTTAATCTAATTTACATACCAGTTTTATAATTGGCATGAGAACAAATACTTTTAGTCTGTCAAATAGGCTTATTTCAAGTACCCTTAGTATCTGCTAAAGCAAGTCTCAATAATTGACTACTTTTTCTCCCCCTTAACTTCATCTACAGTTTTAAATTTTATGAAAAATATGATGATGTTTGTTACACCAAAATTGAGATGGTAACAGAGAAGCTGCTAATTAGTAGCAAATGCATTATTTATTGATGCCTAAAAATATTATTTAAATAATCCTTATACCAACAGTGTGGTAGAATTAAATTTTAATTGGATATGGTTTCATTTTTTAGATCTACTGGAGTTTTCATACTATAATTTTTAAATTGAGGAAAAAATAAATGATCTACCAAAGCCTTCTTTTTTCCTTTAACAATTTCCAATAATATATGTTATGGTACTTGTAACAAGAGCTATATGTGTGTGCTTGTGTGTATTTAAGACTGTGTGTATGTGTGTATGTGCATGTTTGAGCATATGTGACTTCCACTGAAACTATATTGTTGGAAATTATTTCAAATTAAATTTTTGGTGTAATTTTTGGGAGGTGTCAAAAAAGTTCAGAATATTTTGAAAATGAATTAGCTAATTTGTAGAAGATACATTGTGACTATGCATATTTATTGCATTTTCCTTCATTATCCCCAAACCAACTGTAATTTTGCAAAAGTAGAATTGGTCTTGCATCTCACAAGCAGTGAAAAGAATACAGAATCTGTTTGGTCTTTTGAAAAGAAAATGATAGTGCAATCCAATAATACAAGAAAATAAAATAGAGAGGAGAGAAGTCTTATTAAAATGAGCAAAAGATTCATTAATGATTAGAAATATCATTACAAGTATGATAATTGTACATTTGTAAGATCATGGAAACGAGAACAGTGAAATAAAGTATTCTTTTCTACTTTCTTTCCTCTGTGAGTGTGTGTGTGTGTGTGTGTATGCATATATTTAAAAGCCCATAAACATAATCTTAAGTGAAATATAATGATAAAGCAATGACTGAAAGCACTTAATATTTTATCTTATTTCACCTTTACAGGTAAAAGGATTTTTAGATAACGTTATGTTTTGTAATGAGGGCATATAATTTAAATCCAGATATTAAATATAATTGCTACTGAAGATTGAACCCAGAGTTGCTTAACCTCTGATCCACATCCCCCCATATATATACACATATGGATATATATATATTTTTTTGAGAAAAGGTCTTGCTAATTTGTTGAGGCTAGTTTTGAACTTGCTAACCTCTTGCCTCAGTCTGCTAAGCCTCTGGGATTACAGGTGTACACCACCGTGCGTGGCTTAATATGTTTTTAAATTCAAATTACTTCACATATAAACAAGCAAAAATTATGAGCTCAATTCTGTTCAAAGTTATTTGTATTTTTTAATATCCTGTTTATAAATTTATAATATCAAGAATAATGTTTACTAAGGTTATGTTTTTCTTTCTGTATTTCATACTGCTCTGAGCTATTTAGCAATTTGAATTAGTATATATCATTTCTACGTAATTATTATTTTGTTTAAAAACTTGTGTGCATGTGTGTGTAAGGGAGTGTGGTTCAAATCCCCTACCTCAGTTTTCGATGGTGATCCTCTAGATGTAAGATTTTCTTTTTTTACCTTCTGTAAGGCCTCTGCTCTCAGGACTGAAAAACTATTCCTCTCTGGACAACTGAAATAAACTGGCCGTTGCCCCAATATGTTCCTTTCTCTGGCACAATGCAGATTTCGTTGTGTGTATTCATTAAGTTTTTGTCTCAAGCTTTCAGTAAGCACAGTTCATTTCCTTTGATTGCATAGAACAGTCTTTGCTCACAGCATGGAAATGTTCTAATTTACAATAAAATAGTAGAATATACTAGTGTGAATGGTTTAACAAATACATCAGAATTACCTTATCAATTTTTGTGTGTGTGTCAGAAACTCATGTTGTTTTATTATCAGTGTACTGAAGTTCCAGTGCGGTAACTTTTTCCCCATTATTCAATTAGAAGTTTGAAGAATGTGCCTGTCACTCACCCTTTTGTATTCATTTTTTTACTGGTGTATAAAAGAGAAAAGTATTTGACGTAGTCCTTGAAGTTTCAAACACAACAAACTTTAATAGTGAATGCAGATTAATTATGGATTCTTGTTGTGGATATATTCTGCACATTAACTAAGCTACTTAATCAAACTTGCCGTGTAATATCAGTCAGTAGTCCATGTCTTTTATTGCTTGATATTGAAATAGGGGGTTTTAAGTTGATGTATAAAGTCCACTGGTGAATGGGATTTGGTTTAGTTGCATTTCTCTGCAGCCAAAAATAATCTAACTTTAATGTGAGCAGCCATACCCAGTAACTTGGTTCCAATTTTCTTCTGGGTTCTTGTCTCATGAATCTTTAAAATAAAACCCACAGACAATCACAAAAGGGAAAAGTAAAAGGGATAGAATTTATTTAGGGAAAGAAGAAACAGAACCTCTGCAATGCAGAAAGGGACCTGAGAGCAGGATACTGTTGCTGAGTTTACATAGGTCCTGTGTGAGAGCATCAATTATGCAAATAGGTGTTGAAACTGAGCACCAGATCCTTCTCATTTTTTTACCCCCTCCTGCCTCTCAGAATAAGTAGTTGGTTCTACAGATAACCTCCATAATTTTGTTTTTAAAAGCCTTAAGGAAGCTCATTAATCTCTCTCTGCTAGTTAACTTTCAGATGAGGCCCATTATCCTGACTACTGTTCAGGTCACTATCTGTTCTCATTCAATATTATTCCATTATATAAAGGCTCACCAAAATAACTGCATCTACTCACCTACTGGTGGGCAATTATAGTAGTTCCCTATTTGGGGTATTAAAAATAATGCTCCCATAAACTTATATTTTTACAATAGGTTTTATATGGGTATGTATATTCTTTTCTGCCAAATTAATATTTTGGAGTGGCTGGGTCATGTGATAGCTCAAGTTTAACATTTTGAGGAACCTCCAATGGAGTGCTACTAAGAAATAATAGGGAACAAACTACCGACACTTGTAATAATATGGATAAATGTGAGATTCAAATACCTACCCAAGAGAATATTCCACTTAAAGGAGACACTGGGAAATACAATTCTAATCATTTATTAGGGAAAGAAAATATTTGATTGATAATATTTTAGATCTTGATTATGATGTCCATTACACAGAAAATTGTACATGCCAAGAGATATCAAAGTATACATATACAGTAGATAAATTTTGTTTTATAGGAATTGTAGCTCAAGGATGGTAGGATTTAAATATACATGTAACGTAAAGATATAGATATTCTAACCTCTGCATTTTATAACTTAAAATTATTTTGAAGTGCTTTTTTTTTTAATGAAATCTAATCCTAATCACCTAAATTGCTTTGGTAAATTCTGAAGAAATAAAAATATGAATAAGGGTTGCTGGGAGAATTAAACATGTTCATGAAGATAAAATAGCATAAATACAACCTAAGTTTTTATATTTTAGGTGATTATGCCTATTACACAAAAATATGACCTCTTACATAAAAGGTTGTAGGGCTTTCTGATCTTGTCAACTGGTTATTAATCTACATATGTACCTCTAATTTTAAGGGATAATATGAGATAAAATCTAAGGAAAAAGTTTTTCAAACTTCGAAAAACATAGTACAAATGACAATCCGAAATAGGTTCACATATGCTAATTGAGTGATATTTGAATAAGAATAGGACTTAAGTCCACAAATATAAATACAACTATAAAGAATGTGTAATTATATTTTTGATACCTTTTTTATTTTAATGCATCTTGTCCTTGTCGTTTAGATTGAAAAAAAATAAATATTTAGCAAATACTTTAAATTTTTCATGAATTTTGTTCTATAACATCACACTAATTCTGTTACACGTTGCAAGAGAAAACCATACACATTGGAACAAAGTGCGTTTTTTCCCTGGTCTCTATTTCTGAGTTGGGCCGTGACCATTGCACGGAATGATATGGGACTATGCATAAACTCATTTTTTTGTTGCATTGCTGTGCAAGCAATTAACTTGTTCAGAATTTCCTTGTTGTTACATATGTTTTTACTTGCTTAGGCCACATGTTTTAAATACTTTGGACTGTAAAGTAGCTTATGATTTTACTTCACTTCTTTTATAATGTTTTTCCCAGTTCTTGGGACAGAACCCAGGGGCATTTTACCATGGAACACCGAAATGCTTGTCACTAAGTTGCTGATGTCTTCCCTAAGTTGCTGAAGATAGCTGAATTTGCTATCCTTTTGCCTCAGCCTCCCGAGTTGCTGAAATTACATGCATGCACCACCACAGTGTCGGGCTCCTTCCCCTATCTTATCCTTCGGTGTGATCATGAGTGGCACTGCCATTGTCCAAAGTTCATACTCAACAAAATGGTGACTTGGAAAGTGAAGAGCTTTAAAGTCATAGAGAAGAGGATTTGGGTCTCAAGTCTGTCACTTGATAGCATTTGGCTATTTCTAATAAGCTCCATAGCACTTAATTTTCTGCTTTTATAATGCTAATAATTATAGCTTCTTTATAGGATGACTCTGCAGAAGAAGTGAGATAATACTGGTAAAATACAAGCAGAATGCCTGAGAATGATGAGTGTTGGGTATTATCACCACCTCAACCACTAATTCTCTTTTGTGGATAAAGGGACCGTGCATGCGATATTAATAGCATGTATAATTATGTGCATTTTGCCTGCAAATGTGCATGTATGTGCATGACAGGAAAATGGATGTTATAGAAGAGAAGCTTGACTTTCCAAAGAAGGAACTAGGAATCTTTTACTACTCTGTACTGTCTGTCCTTCCCTTCTCTTCACTTCCCTTACCACATCCCCTTCCCTCTTTCCTACTCTCTAATTAGAATGGATAGGAGAGGAAATATTAACTAAAAATGAAAAAATTTGAGATTGTTCCCGAGCATGAGGTAGGTATTATCAGGATACAAGATCAACACGCATAAATCAATAGCTTTCCTATATACCAATAATAACAGGAATGAAGAAGAACTCAGGAATACAGTCCCTTTCAAAATAGCTTCGACTTTCTGCAGATGGAGGACCAGTTTGTCCAGCACCATTTATTGAAGAGGCTGTCACATCTCCATGTAATATTTTGACCCCCTTTGTCAAAAATCAGATGTTTAAAGATTTGAGGATTGGTTTCGGGGTCTTCTATTCTGTTCCATTGGTCTTCTTCCCTGTCTTGATACCAGTACCATCTGCAGAAAGTTGAAATTAGACCCATATCTTTCTCCTTGCACAAGAATCAAATCAAAATGGATCAAAGAGCTTGGTATCAAACCAGCTACGTTGCAACTGATAGAAGAAAAAATTGGTCCAACACTTCAACATTTAGGAGTAGGCAAAGACTTTCTCAACAGGTCTCCGAAAGCGAAGGAAATAAAGTCAAAAA
>PVKS010038204.1:0-18096 GCA_004027875.1 Aplodontia rufa
GTTGAAAGTAAGAACTAGAGAAAAAGAAAGCCATTTCATACTTATACTCTCACAGAATTGAGCCTTTCCAATAAATCAGTTACATGAGAAAACACTAGTTCCAAGCCTGTGGATCACAGACTCCTGGGGCTAAACAAGTGAGACTCCAGGTCACTGCAAATTATTGCAAGAGGTCTGCCAGGCAATACATCAAATAAACATGATCTCTTGATGCGGTAAACAATGTCTCACTAGATAGGTAAGATCTTCTCTCAATGTATATTTATTTAGCTTTGGTTAATAAGTGCAGAGTTACTTATGAAAACATGGCTGAGTTCATAGTACCTTTTTATTATATGCACAGTCAAATAGCATATAGCAACTTTGGGTAAATGAAGAACACAAATACAAAGTGATGCCACAAGATTATAACCAAGCTGAACAATTCTTGTTGTCTAGTGACATAGGAGCTGTCATAATGTCATAGCTCAATGCATTGCTCATGTTTGTAGTAATGCTGTTATAAACAAATCTGTGCTGCTAGTTGTCTGAAAATAGTATTGCACATGTAATTATGCATAGAATACAATATCGGTAATGGTAAAAAATGGCTGTTGCTGGTTTATGTATCTACTATACTATACTTTTTAATTTTTATCTTTATGTTGGTGCTTTATAGTTATTTATAACAGTGGGTTTCATTGTTACATATTCATATATGCACAGAACATAACTTGGACATTTTCATTTACCAGTACCTCTCCTTCCCTTCCCTCTCCCTGCCTCATCTCCCTGGTTCCCTTCCTCTACTCTACAGGTCTCTTCTATTTTCTTGAGATCTCTCCACCCATTTATATCAATAGTTTTGAGTATACTCCTACTCATAAAATATGTTTACTGTAAAACAGAGTGTTATGTTATGTTGATAGCAGCCTCTTACATCTTGTGTGTACCACGTCTATGGATCATAACAAGAGGCCCCATTGGCTAGGTTTGTGTGTGCATCCTCCAGTGTTCATACCAGGAAATTGCTTAATTTCTAATTTCTCAGAACATATGCATGATTGCATTCTACTTCACAGATGACTCACATGTAGGAATTTTCAAAGTTATTTATTTCTCTTTCTCTCCCTCCTTTTTTCTTTTCTTTTTTTTTTTTTTTTTTTGTACAGAGGATTGAACCAAGGATGCTTAACCACAAAGCCATATCTGCAACTGTTTTTATATTTAATTTGAGACAGAGGTGTTTAAGTTGCTCAGAGCCTCTCTAAGTTCCTGAGGTGGGTCTCAAACTTGTGATCTTCCCCCCTCAGCCTCCCAAGTTCCTGGGATTACAGGCATGCACCCCATACCTGGATCAAAGTGACTTTTACAATAAGAAAAAAATCATTCTCAGCAGAAATGATTCCACACCACTGAAGAAAGTAATGGATTTCAAGTGGCCTCCAATGCTCCTGTCACTTTGTAGATTCTAAGACACTAATCCTATACAGTATCATGGTGATGTTTTTTGGCAGCATAACATCCCAGCACCTTTCTATGTGTGGAGTCTTCAGTAGACTATCTTGGGAGAAGACTGTGTCTTGCTTTTATTTCCAGGAGCTAAAAGGGGTTATATATTCCTTGTCCAGTTCCATGAAAACAGAGCTTGCTCATGTGACTTAGGCTTATAGCCTTGGAAAAATTCTTCCTGAAACTTTGAAGTTTTAAACATAAACAAAGATAATGGTACTACTGGGGACTGTTAGGGATGGTGTGGCAGGGAAAGTCAGCAATAGTAGTCATTTTTCTGGTGCTGCTGTAACAAAGTGCCCCAGTTGGAGTGGCTTAATTAATTATCTTACATTCCTGGACACTAGAAGTCTGAGATCAAGATGATGTCAGAGTTGGTTCTTTCTGAAGGCTATGAGGGGAAATCTGTTCCCTTCCTCTCCTCCAGCTTCCACGGGTTTGCTGGAGATCTTTGGCAGTCCTAGGTGTTATGGTTTGGATACAGGGTGTCCTCCAAAAGCTTCTGTGTTAATGTAGGAATGTTCAGTGGTGAAATGACTGGATTGTAAGAGCAGTTACCTAATCAGTCCATCCTACTTTGAGTGGAGTCACTGCATGTTAACTGTAGGCAGGCGGGTCATGATTGGAGGAGGTGTGTCACTGGGGTATGCCCTGGAAGGGTACATCTTCCCTGTGACTCTTTCCATTTCCTCCTTCTGCTTCCGGCTGCCATATCTTGAGCAATTTTCCTCCACCCCACCCTTTCACTGTGATGTGGTGTCTCACAGGGCCTACAGCAACGGAGTTGACCCACAATGAGCTGAATCTCTGAACCTGTGAGACAAAGAAAACTTTCCCTTCTCTAAGTTGTTCTTGACAGGTACTTTGATAACATCAATGCAAAGTTGACTATCATGTTTGAATTATAAAAGGATGATACCAATCTCTGCAAACATCTTCACATTGTGTTCTTAACTGTGTAACTATCTCTGATGCCAAATTTCCTTTTTATAAGACCACCAATACATATCAGATTAGATGCCTACCTATTATGGTTTGGATCTGGAACTACCCTCGAAGTCTTGTGTTAAAAGAATCATGCCTAATGCAAAAGGTTCATGGGGCTTTAAGAGTGGTGGATCACAAGGGCTCAGATCTCAAAGTAGATTAATCCTCTTGGTGAATTAATCCATTGAGTGATGAATGAACTCTTGGAAGGTGGGACTCAGTTGTATGAAATAAGTCGCTGGGGTTGTACTCTGGAATGGTTTATCTTTTCCCTACCTTCTCCCTCTTCACTCTCTGCTTCACAGATCTCATGACCTGAGCAGTCCCCCTTGCCATGCCTTTCCTCCTTGATATTCTCCCTCACCCAAGGCCCAAAGGAATAGAACTGGTTGATCACTGACTGAAACTCTCAAACTGAGCCAAAACAAATATTTCTTCCTCTAAGTCACTTTCTCAGGTATTTGTCACAGTGACACAAAGCTGACTAAAATACTAGCCTGCTCCATTGTAACCTTCTCTTAACCTGTTACATCTATAACAATTCTATTTCCAATAAGGTCAGATTCTTAAGCAACAGCGATTATCATATTTTAAATTTAGTATTTTAAATTTTGAAGGGACACAATTCAATCCATAACAAGGAGATATTTTGAGAAGACTGCACAGGAATGGCTTCCTGGTCTGGCTATTCAGGTGCCATGATCATAGGTGCCCCTGAACTGCCTAGCCTCCGTTTGTTTCTGCTATTTTCAAAAACATGAATAAAGGATGGGGGTCTGCAAATTCCTATAAGTTGGAGGGACACAAACTGTGGGCCAGTAATCATGTCCTCCCAGGTCTCAAAGTCTCATCCTCTAGTTAATTTTAACCTTCTGGTAGTTGTGCTGATGGAAGTGTTGTACTGGTGTGGAGACACCTTTCTCCTACTTATCACTTATCTTACCTGAAATGTGTAACAAAAATCAGTGGCAACCAGTGACCTTTGTTACTCCTGTCAACCAATGCAACTACAATAGCCAACTTGCTGCAACCTCTTTCATGTTCTGCATTTTCTGTAAAACCAGACCCCTCAGATACCATTTTAGAGCATGTTTCCTGGGTAGCTAGAATGGGTGATTTCCCAGTGGCCATCCTCACTCTTAGCTCAAAAAACCTCCTCTTACATGCCTGCGTGAGATTCTACGCCTCAGCGTGACATTCTCTATTCCTGGTTTTCTACTCTTTCCATTGATTTCCATATCTGGTTAATTTAGATGGAAGCATTGCTCCTGCTTGCCATTAAGAGGCTTATTTGAGACACTCTTATCCAAAAAGTGACATTTCTAAAAAGCTCATTATTTCTCTAAGGCTACAAACATATTATTTTATTTCACAAAAACTAATTTCTAACTAAAGGGGAAATTTTGTGTAATTTATTTCTCTAAAGAATAAAAATGCATGATTTCATGTAGTTCAGACAGCCTGATTAAAAGGACAAAATAAAGCCACTTAATTTAGGAAAAAAAGTCTACTCTTGCATGATATGTTTTGGGGACCATTATTTAAAAGAATTAAAGTGGATCTTTAAAAAGCGAATCTTTTATTTTTTTAATCAGAGATAATTTTGTTAAGTTTGTGGTTACAAAAGAAATCATTGAATAAATTTTCCCCCCAACAGGCACTGTATAAAAAATGTAGATGGAGACAATTTTAATTATGTTTCTAAAATTGGAAATGTCGGGTTAAATAACAGGAATTCATGTAGGTGAGTGAGGAGCAAACTGATTATACATACATATATATATATTTTTTCCACTATCGCTTCCAGATATATTTTGCAAAAAGAAAATTATTGTTTTATGTTTCTTTAGTCAGGTCTACAGTAGTTTTTGGGGGATTTCAGCAGCTGATCTGAAACTTCTTTAGGATTTTAGTCAGCTGTATGTGATGACCATCAATATCACACCACTCTCAAGGTTTCCTTGAACAGTGGGACTATGGCACAGTATAGAACAAGGGATGTGCTCTTCTGTGTCAAAATGGTCAGATCAAAAATTTAAGAGAAATACAGATGAACTTGACTAGAGTCATTGAGGAGACAGCCCCGGAATACAGAGGGCTTCCAGAGCAATATCATGTGAAAAAATAACTTGCTTCCTCTCTTTCTCTTTCCCTCCTCATTCCCACTGCTTTTAATGTATGGTAATGCAAAGAAGGTACTGTGCCAGACTCAGGCATTCATTGATGAAGAAGACACATATCTCAAACAGAAGCAGAGATTGGCAAACTTTTTCTGTAAAGGTCCAGATAATAAATACTTTAGGCTTCCTTGGCCATGTGATTGCAGTTCCAAATACTCAGTTCTTCTATGCCAAAGCCATACAGTAAACATGGAAAGGTATGATTGTGATTCTGTTTCTACTTTGAAATTTGCATTCCACATTATTTTCATGTGTCATGAGGAATATTATTCTTTTGATTTTTTTCAACCTTTCAAAAAAACATTTTTAATTTATGGGTCACATGAACACATAGACATCAGGCCAGTTCTGATCTTAGATCTAGTGATGGAAATGGGTATATAAAAGCTGTGATACTGTGAGAACAGGGGCAGAGTGCCAGGTGCTATGGAAGTCCATGCAAATGAGGATCATTAGAGAATTCTTCATTGTCATGCAGCGCACTTTAAGGAATAGCTTCCAACCTACTTACACGCCCCAACATGCCAAAGAGTTGTGGCACATTTTAATATGATTAATTTTTTATTAGTAACTTTTTCTTAGCTCAGAAATGGATCCTCTGAATTCCAGGGGCATAGTGAGGGGGAAGAAGGTATCAGAGATATATTTTTCAAAATATCTAACTTTGTAAAATAGACAGATGGTAACTGTATATCTTTATGGGGTACAATGTGATGTTTCAGTACGTTTATACATCATTTAAGGACTGATTTAAGATATTTATTTATCCATCATCTCAAACATTTATCATTCATTTGTGATGAAAACATTTAAAAAACTCTCTTCTTTCTTTTTAAAACAGACAAAGCAATGTTGCTGACTATGTTCACACTTCTGTATAATAAAGCAACAGAACTTGCACCTTTCTGGCTGTGTCTGTGCACCCTTTAGCCTGTCTTTCCTCATACCTCCCTCTCCCCTTTCCTCCCTGACCTCAGGCTCTGGTGATCACTATTATGCCCCATACTTGTATGAGTTGATCTGTTTTAGATTCCACATGAGGGAGATCAAGCAGTGTTTGCCTTTGTGTATCTGGCTTATTTCACTTAACATTATGATCTCCAGTCCATCCCTCTTGATGTAAATGTCAAGATTTTGAGCCTGTTCATGTCTGAATAGTAGTATTCCATTGAGTATATGACAGAATTTTCCTCATCTGTCATCTGCCCATGGACACCTTGTTGATTCCAGAGTTTGACTATTTTAAATAGTGTTGCAATAAACCTGGGAATGCAGGTATCTCTTTGATATAGTGAGTTCATTTCCTTTGAATATAGACCCAGTAGTGGGATTACTGGATCATATCATGGTTCTAATTTTATTTATTTATTGAAGAAACTCCATTCTGCTTTCCACAATGGTCAATTACCAATTTGCATTCCTACAAACAGTGTATAAGTATTCTCTCTTCTCAAATTCATTACCAACATTTGTCATTTTTTTTGACTGTCAGTTTTTTATGTATGCCTCTAGTAATGGTGACTAGACCCACATTAAAATATTTTTAAAGTTAATATCAATTAGTGGTCTGAATCATCCTTTGAGGTTCTTAAATCCCGCTGTTCTACTCTTTACCTTTACAAGTGTTATCTTTGTTCTATGAGCAGCAAATAACTGGACATGCTCTGATCATGATTTTATATTGAGAATTTTTTTTTAAAGAGAGAGAGGGCTGTGAGAGAGAGAAAGAGAGAGAGAGAGAGAGAGAGAGAATCAATTTTATTTAGTCTTTCATGTGGCTTTCCTTGCTCCAAGACTTCATTATGTATGTGGTGCTGGGTTGAACTTGCATACTCACGCATGCTTAGCAAGTGCCGTAATCACTGAGCCACCACTCCAGCCCTATGTTGAGAAAATTTTAAAAGTAAATTTTTTTGCTAAAGGTTTTGTTTCCAAACTAACAACAGAAACTGTTGATTAAAAAGCAACTTTTCTGACTGAGATTACTGTGATTGTCAGTATCATGGGTGCATGACTTGTGCCAACTCTACTGCCACCATCTTGAAATTCTTAATAATTTTTGAACAAGAGGCCCACGTTTTCAACTTGCTTGGAGCCCAGCAAATTATGTTACCAGCTCTGGAGGCAAATGACAAATGGATTAGTTCTTGTCTGGAGGACAAGGATATCTTTTGCCAAGATGCGTCAATTCAGGGCCAAACATATGAAGGAGATCACCTTGGCAAGAAAGCCTCAGTTCACCTGTCAGCAACCAGCTTACCTTGACTCTCAGCTTTGGCAACTTCTTCGTCATTCTCCCAGAGTTATGAACAAGAACTCCACATTATATTTCCTAGTCTACACTATCCATAGCAATGTGCCATGTACACAGGCATCTATCAAAAATGTTTGGTGAATACTTCTATTTGTGAAATGTCTATATATACCAGATGCTATTCTTGCTACTTTGAATAAAAGAGATAGCATTTAATTGCTTATAATCCAATTGATTTGGATACCCTACTTAAATACATAAATGATGCATAAATAAATAATGGAGGAAAAAAGAAGGCCATATATAAAGTAAAATAGAAGGAAGTAGGAAAATAGGAAAAGCAAAATATCTAAGGCAGGAAAGGGAAAGCTTATTGGAGAGATGGATGGATGGATGAGTGAAGTGTATGTAGCCAGTGTCTTGGCTGCTCTGAAACATGAAGAATAGACGGGTGCATCTGGCATGTCCCAATTTCTGGCAGCATTTTTTATATAAAAAAGAATTAGGCAGATAATGAAAAGCCACAGCAAGTGACAGACTGTAAATAACCTCAGTGGTCACAAACAAGAGACAGTGTTTAAATAAGTAAATGGACGACAGCTGGTCATGATTTGATAGTAATAAGAGCCCATATCAATGAACATGCCAGATCTTTCCAGCTGAAGCCATGCGTATAAGGGACAATTATGCTTAGTATTCAGAAAAATATCATTGAAGGTTCTGTTTTTTTAAGCTTAAAGAAATATATATTATATATATATATATATATATATATATATATATATATCATCTATCCAAATTTAAATTTAAGAAATTTCTGAATTTCTAATGTCAATTTTACTATCCACACACCATAATTTATATCCTAGTTTTCAATAGCCTATGAATATAATTTGGCTACATTACTATTTAAGCCTGCATCTCAATTGTTCCAAGTGTCCATCTTTATGAACTTGGAATCCTATTCCTTGAAGAGTTACCTATCTCCAAAGTTATCTTAACCATATAAACCAGGTCGTTTCACTGGTCCATCTCTGTGCATATGTTAGAAAGGCACTCTAGCCACCTACCTGGGGCCTCCAAAACTTGCTAGATATATATGGCACTGTTATCAGAGGTTCGGTACTAGTTTTCAGGAGGTACATTGCAGCTCTACTATTTACCACAGAGCCAGGACTTCCTGATATTAACTACAACCCTCTGAAACTTTAGTCATCAGTTTGTACAAGCATTAGCTAGGGCTGCAGTTAAATGCAGATTTCAATTTACCTAGTCTGGGGAGGGCCATGAGAGTTTGCCTTTCTGATAAGTTTCTAGCTGTTGCTGCTGCAGGTTTGTAGACCACACGGAATGGCCAGGCATCAGAGCAGTGTTTCTCAGTTTGTGATCTTTGTACTACCGGACATTTAGTCATCATAGATGTTTTTAATGCAGACATCCAAGCTGTTATAAATTATAAAGAAAATTCTCCTTCTATGTATTTTTATAAAGAAGCACAGGACTCTCTCTCTCTCTCTCTCTCTCTCCTTCTCTCTTAAAAAAATCTTTTAAAGCTTAAAAAAAAAGAAGAAGCATGGGAGAAGCTCCAGGTCAGATAACTTGGATTCATACTTTCAGATTTTGGAGCTCTGTCACAATACACATTTGTTTTTGTTTCTGTTTTCTCCTTGGAAATAATTACACAGTGCTGTGTCACTGTATCAGGATGTGTTCCATGATCACAACAAATACTCTTTTAAAAGAGTCTATGCCTTGGCAGTCCTTAGCCTTGCTCTTTATTTTTTTTCCCTCCTTTCTTCCTTCTTTCCCTCTTTCTCTCCTCCTTCTCCCCTGCCTCCTGATCCTCTCCAAAAGTACTGTAGATTCCCTCAAGTACCCTATTGTTCCTCCTTTCTGGCCCCCAGCACATCGTCTGGATCCCACCCATCAGACTGGAATCTCCAGTCAAGAGTAAGCTCTATGTGGTTCCATTTGATTTGGTCAATAAAAATGGATACCTAAGTGATGAGGTTGTCACCTGACTCCACATCCTGGACACATCACAGGCACTTTCAGTTCAAGTTCAGCTGTCTTCAAGCATTATTTGTCCACTACAGGCCTTTGATAACTTCTCTGCCTGGCAGATGATGCCATGGGCCAGATTGAGTCAGCATATGCCTCATCAATATTGGCCAGAATCACCCCATATATCTCAATATTCCACTCACCAGGGTAGACAACACATGGTATTGCTTGTGCCTGAGGAATATTACCTTTGTTCTTGAAAATTGAGTCTGTGCTCACTTACAGGGTTATGGAATACATGACCATCAGAGCAAACAGTGGCAATAAATAAGAGACATTTCAAGCAGAAGAAGACATCGTAGCTTCAACAGTTTCACTAATTAGAATTTTAGTCTAATATTTTGATTAGAATTTTTCATCTAAATCCAAGACTCGTAAAACAGAAGCACTTTTCAAAGACATCATAGTGGAAAAGCAGGGCAACTTCAATCCTGAATACTAACTCACACGTTAACTACCTGCACGTGCAGCTCCTTTGTTTCATGGACAGTTTCTCCTACCACCAGTGTTCTCCTGATGCCTGTACAACTACCTGAATCCTAAGGACATCAGACCCTGTGTGTGTCCATGAGGCTGTCGCAAGGAGCATCTGCCAACTGCAGTTCCTCTTGTTCTCCTTTGTCTTCCCTTCTTTATCATTCTATCCAGCATTTCTAAACTTACAGCACTCATATTGATACTACCTTTTTTAACATTGTTTTTATATTTTTAATTGACACATATGCTCAGATTTTTATCACGGTGACCAAATTACCTGACAAGAACAACTAAGAGGAAGAAAAGTTCGTTTTGGCCTCACAATTTCAGAAGTCTCAGTACATAGTTGTCAAGGACTATTGCTCTGCATCTAAGATTAAGCAGAACATCACAGCATAAGGACTTGACAGAGGGAAGCTCAGCTCATGGCAGCCAGGAAGCAGAGAAAGACAGAAGAGAAAGTGACCAAGGACAGACGTAGTCCAAGACCACACTCCCAGTGGCCTACTTCCTCCAGCCATACCTCATCTGCCTACAATTACCACCTAATAGTCCATTCAAATTATTAATCCATCATATGACTTAATCCACTGGTGAAGTTATAATTCTTACAATTCAGACTTTTAGCCTCTGTTCTAGTCTTTTTGCTGCTGTATCCAAAAGACCTTTCAAAAACAATGTAGAGGAGGAAAAGTCTATTTAGGGCTCATGGTTTCTGAGCTCTCGATCTATAGAGGACAGACTCTGTTGCTATGGGTATGAGTGAGGCAAAACCTCAAGGCAGAAATGTGTGATGAAGGAAAGCAGGCAAGGAAATAACAACCAGGAAGCAGAGAGCCTCTTCTGCTCAGCAGGGACAGAATATACACCTTAAAGGCAAGCCCCCAACAAACCACCTCTTCCAGCCACACTCTACCTGCCTAGAGTTACCATCCAGTTAATCCATTCAAGAGGATTAATGCACTGTTTAGGTTAAGGCTCTCCTATATCATCATTTCACCTCTGAAATTTCTTGCATTATCTCACACATGAACTTTCAGGTGACACTTCCTATTTGAACCATAACAACCTCCAAACATAGCTGCATCACCTAACACATGAATGATTTGGGGAATATTTCAGATCCAAACCATAGTAACACATAGTAAATATGTGCTTATTATTATGTACTTGCATGCATATGGGGTACAGTAAGCATTGGACTAGGGATGTAGCTCAATGGTAGAGAATGTGTCTAGCAGGGTAACACTTCCATACACATATACGATATGAAATGATCAGATCAGGTTAATTGATCTATCACTTCATTTACTTATTCTTTGTGTTGGAAACATTGAAAATTTTCTGTACTAGCTTCTTAAAATATTCAGTTGATTATTTTCAATCATAGTTTAGTTACCTCATTGTGCTAGAGAAATTTAGAAGTGATTCCTTCTATTCCAACTCTACCCTTGTACCAATAAACCCTCCTTTCTCCATTCCCCTTCTGCCTACCCTGCATTCAGGCTCTGGTAATGACTTTTTATTTTAAACATGCCCTCATGCTTATTTTAAATTTACATATGACTATTATAATACTTTCAGCAAATATTTATGAAGTGTCTTCTGTCTGTTACTTTATTAATGGTTGGGGGTATGTCAGTGAACAAGCCGGGGGATTCCTTAGCCTTCTAGGGTTAGCATCATAGTTGATTTCATATTCAAGTACCCCAAAATAGTGTGTATGACCAGGCTAAGTAAAGTAACTTCTGCTACCTGACAGCCACCAGTCCCTGGACAGCTATCTTCTCAAGGGTTGGGACAAATACCTTTTGAGCTAAACAGTTCTACAAACCAAGTACCTCCAGGAAACAGCTAGTAAAACTACAGGTCAGCATTTAACAACTGTAGCTCTAAAATGAAGATGTGGGGTGATGCTAGCAGACACATGGGATGCCAGAAAATGCAGGAGCATTGGATATTTAGAAATCCAAAACTAGTTAAGGAAGTATTTGGCATCAGTTAAAAACAGCATGGAGCGGGGCTGAGTATAGGAACCTACTGAACCTCTCTGGCATAGCAGGTGGAAGGTTCAGCTGGAAGAATGTTGAATTCACATCTTGAAATGATGGAGCCAGTAATAAAGCCAGGGATCATTTTTTTTTCTTTTGAGATGAGCTTAAAATTACATTTTGGTCTTGAAATGAAAGAAAGATAGAATACCAGGCAGCAGAACTAAAAGTCAATTCAGAGTAGGAATATTGGTATGAATCTTAATTGCGGAATCATAGAGGACTATGAGTAGAACTACATTTTCTGTTGCTTTTGCCAGATTAGAATTAGTCCAGAAGACCAAGTTGGGAGGCAGTTGATACAAGCTATTTGCATTAGCTGGCACTTAAGGAACAATGCTGACTAACTGCAGTGAAAACAGGCATCAATCTTATTTTCCCACTGCAATTAGTAATATCCTAAAGTATTTCACATTTTGAAAGTGTGATACCAACTGCTCTTTTGAGATTAATACACCTTAACATGTTAAGAAAAGACAGAGCCATATGGATAACAGTTTACAAGACACAAATTTTAATTTTTGTAATCATGAATGAATCACATGAAAAAATTTAAGTGTCCTTTTAAGGACACCAGTAAAGATAATACCACTTTGCTTTACATTATAACTCTCACTTCTTAAATAAGCTTTAGTTGGTCATGATGCTAGTATGGTGCAGGGGTGGGTTCACATTTGTTCATGTTTTATTTAAATTTTAGCGCTTGGATTCATAAATGAGATTTGTTCATGATTTTTTTACTTATGTTTTACACTAAAATATCACTTTAGTGCAAGGATTAGGGTAGGGTTTGTTAACTTAAAAATTACTTACCATAATTATAGTGTTCTTTAGGTTTTCTATGCTTCATTGGGTAAATTTTGATGATTTTTTTGTTTTTAGAAAGTTGGGACTTAGAGGATAAAATTCATTTGTTCTGTAAGTTTTTGTTTTGTTTGTTTTTTAGTGCTGGGGATGAACCCAAGACTGTACATGCTAGTCGGTTGCACTACTGCCTAGTTACAGCCCAGTCACTTGTAGCATTTCAAAGAGCTGTTAGGTGTATACAGTGATGTGTTGCCCTGCTACCTTGGGAATGGAGGGACACTGTCCCCCAGCAGCGAGGAGCACTGGGAGGAGCAGCCATCAGTTCTCGGTCCTTTTCACCTTAGCCAAGGAGAGCTGTTCCACCCAGGCCACATCCTCTTCTGATGGAAGTTCAGAGGGATGCCAGGCCCTGACTGCAACTGGTAACAAATTGAGGTCATCTCAATTTCTGATCACTCCTTTGTGTCAGCTGGGACCTTTATGGAGACTGCATTGGGCTTTATTTTTTCCTCTTTTTGACCTCATTTTAAAAATTTTCCCTTTTGTAAGTATTGAACCCAGACTACTCCTTTATGATCTTTCCATGCATCATGTACACCTTAGAAGCAGGACCCAATCATTAGTTAGGGCATAGTTTTTTTTTAACGTGGCATTTTATTTTTTTATATTACTTTTAATTGGCAAGTTACAATTTAGCATATATATAAATGTGTATATATACTAGATAAATATGTACAAATGCCATATATATGCTATATAAATATGAATATGTGGGGTACAATGTGATGTTTCAATTCAGCTATATAAATCAGCTATACAAATCAATCTAATTAGCATATCCATCATTTCAAATATTTATTTATTTATTTATTTATTTTTGCAGTGAGACTATTTAAAATCCTATTTGCCATTTGGAAATACTCTTAACTGTAGTGATTATGCTGTATAATAGAACTTAGTCTTCCTAACTGGAGCTTTGTACCTGTTAACTAATGTCTGCACTTTCCCTATCCACCCTACCCCACAACCCAACCTTTGGTAAGTATCTTTCTACTGTTGTACTTCCATGAGCTCAACTGTTTTTAGATTTCATATACAAGTGAGGGCATATGGTATTTGTTCCTTTGTACCTGGCTTACTTATAACGCCCTCTTGCTTCAACCATGTTATGACAAATTATAGAATTTCCTGTTTTTTTAAGGCTCAGTAATATTTAATTTTGTATGCATACTACATTTTTTAGACCCATTCATCTATTGGTAGGCACTTGGGTTGTTTTCGTGTCCTGGCTATTTAGAATAATGTTGCAGTAAACCTGGGAGTACAAACATCTCTTTGACATTTTGGCATACTGGTTTCGATACCTTTGGGGATGGATATATATACGAATATGTAATGCATGTATTCATAAATGTACATGGGATTGTTGGATCATATGGTAATTCTAGTTTTAGTTTTTTGAGGAACCCCCATACAGTTTTCCATAGTGGCTGCAGCAACTTACAGTACCAGCAACAGTGTATAAGGTGTCAAGATTCTGCACGTCCTCAATAACACTTGCTATCATTCATCTTTTTGGTAACAGACAATCTAACAGGAGTGTGCAGATACCTCATTGTGATCTTAATTTGTATTTCTCTTATGATTAGAGATATTGATCTTTTTTCCATGTCTGTTAACTATTTGTGTACTTCTTTTCAGAAAATATGTATTCAAGTCCTTTCCCCTTTTAAAAATGGTTTCATTTTTTTCTTCTTGTTAAGTATTTTGTTTGTTTTGATTATTAGCTCCCTTCTCTGATGTATGACTTGCAAACATCTCTCCCAATCTCTGGATTGTCTTTATACAATTAATTGTTTCCTTTGCAAGGAAGAAGCTTTTTAGTTTAATGCAATCATATTTGCCTAGTTTTGCTTTCGATGTCTGTGCTTTTGGGGTTATAATATAACCAATAAATTCCTATCCAGACTAAATCCATAGAGGTTTTCCCTGTTTTCTTCTAACATTGTTGTAGTTTCAGATTTAACATTTAGATTTTTCCTCACTTTTGAGTTAATTATAAGAGGTAAGATGTGTTTGTTTTTATTATTCTTCATGTGAATATGCAGTTTCTCCCAACACCATTTATTGAAGAGTTTGCCTTTTCCCCATTGTGTTCTTGGTAACTCTCTCAAAAATTAATTGACCACAGATATGTAGGATTATTTCTGGGCTCTGTATCTTATTCTATTGGTGTATCTTATTCTGTTGGTATATTCTGTTGATATATCTGTTTTTATGCCAGGGCCATCCTGTTTTGATTACTATGGATTTTCTATCCATTTTGAAATCTTTTAGTGTGATACTTAATAGGAGTATATTCTGAATTTTTAATTGCTTTGTGCTATACCTTATTTTTATATACTTCTTGTGTTTTGAAAATGTACTTTCATATCCTTATAAAAATAGTTCAGTAGTTAGACTTCACCGAAAATTTAGTAAACTTATTACTTACAGTTTCCACTTTTAATCCCTGACTTCTGCATTTCAAAAGTTTTGTGTTGGGTTTGAGGGTGGCTCAGTGGCAGAGTGCTTGCCTGGCATGGGCAAAGACATGGATTCAAACCCCAGCACCACCTACACAACTATGTGTCAGAAAATCAAAACTAGATGAATATCTAAATGAAATTGATTCTCTCGCTCTCTTTTCTCCCTTTTTCTATTTAAAAACAAACAATCTTTTTTTTTTCAGAAAGAAAAACACTGAGAGAGAAAGAGAGAGACAGAGAGAATCAATTTTTATTGAGTTTTTTACATGGCTCTTGTTGCTGTGAAACGTAGTTGTATATGTGGGTGCTGGGGTTTGAACTCATGCACTCGCACATCCTGGGCAAGTGCTATAACCACTGAGCCACTGCTCCAGCCCCACAAACAAAAATCTTTATGTTGATTCCTTTCTGAAGATGTTAATCTGTTCCTGTGTTTTCATGACTACCACTGTACAGTGCCCGAAAACCGCATCTGAGGCATCACTGTGTACTCTGTGTCCACTCTTACCTTGTGGATTATGTAGAGCAACAGTCTGAGGTCCCAGGCATTTCTTATAGTGCAGAGGCTGCAGAGAGTAATGGATTGAATTGGGATAAGTAGGTTCTGCTTACAAGGCAGGGCATTCTAATTACATATGTGTAATGAGGATGCACACATAGGCAGGACAGATTAGTCTTTATCAGGATAGTTCAGTCAAGTTCTTGTCCTGGAACACTAGAGACCATCTCAAAAGTCCAGCGACATGATTTATAGAGGACTTCATCCTCAGGAAGTTTGATAAGAATCTAGGGAGCAGCAAACATAGCTCAGATGTTGTGGTTGTCTCTTCCAGAGTTAGGGGCTCATAGGACAGCTCATTTAATCAGATTTCAATATTTGTTACTCAGGAAATTTGCTATAGAGAACACTGCCCTTACCAGTGGGTAGGAAGAGAGAGAAATAGCAAAAGACAGAGGGTGAGAGACTGTGTAAGGAACTTACAATGTCTACTCATCATTGGGTGTCATAGTAGACAACCACTTTTCTATTAGGGTCCTTATTCAGCTTCCCCATACTGAGTCCCAATGTTTCTTTTTTTTATTGCAATTTTGCACAAGGCTGTATCTGATTCTTCCTGTCTGAAATATCTCCCTCTTTTGTTCCAGAACCAAGATGAATCTTGAAGGGCTGTGGGGTACTGATTAGATTTAGGAACGTTGTTTACTAATCATTTTGAGCTTTCTGAAGGCCATTGTCCCTGGGGAAAGAGTATGTTCAACCCACTATGTCCCTGAGGAGTTGGTCCTCAGGGTGGACGCGTCTGGCTATGTTGGAGGGATTCATGTGTTGGAAAGATGTCAGGTACACACCTGAAGCTAATTAGCAATGCAGCGCAGCATAAGGGAACAAATAAGTGGCACAAACAGCAAGCATTAAAGGAGTTCAGAGAGGTTTAATAACTGCTTGTGGATTTGGATTGCATGTAGACAGTTGCCCATAGTGCCTACATTTGACAATTAATTTCCTATTAACTCTGTCTGTGGGGTGGCCAAGTTTCTAATACTGTTCTCCTGCCATTTCACCTCCAACTAATTTCACGATGTCTTCTTTCAAAATAGAGTGATTGGAAATGTTTGGAGAACAGTTTTTCAAATCATTTTTCTTTTTGTTTTTTAAGGAGAGAGGAATAGAGTGAGAGATAAAGAGAGAACCAATTTTATTTGCTTTTTCATCTGGCCTTGCTTCTCTGACATGTAGGTGTGTACATGGTACAGGGGTTTGAACCTGGGTCCTTGCACATTCCAGGCAAGCACTCCAAAGGCTGAACCACCACTCCAGCCCCCATTTTTTTCTTGAATAAATAAAACAACTTTCACCATTATTTCTATAATTTTGGCCTATCATTTGAATTTCCTCTTGTAATTATCTCAAGAACCAGTACAGTCTTTTCTAACAGAGAAGTATAAAGACATGAGGCAGGTTTCAGACTGTGTCTGAGTTGCAGTATTCCATTCTTCATGGTGGTAATAATAATAACCTTACAGGATTTTTTTGAACCTTAAATAAGTGTTGTAATGTGTCTTGTACAAGAAGTTAGTAAGGGTTGAATCTTACTTTGGTTAGGGCAGTTGGTGACAAACCTTAAATATGCACATTGCATGAAATATCCTTTTTCCTTCTGTATGTGAAATGTTTGGCACATGGTGAAAAGGTGTCTCCATTTCTCTTTTTACCTCACACCAGATGTAGGATGAGTACTGTTCATGGCATTCAACCACTGGTTTCTTATATATTTTATACACATACACACACACACACATAATTTGGAGTACCAAATGATGACTTTATACTTGTATTTTAATCAAAAATTTTAGTTGATCTTTGTGTTTTATTTAACATAATATGCAATTAAAACATAGCAAATAGTGGCTTAGTGGTTAGGGCACTTGCCTGGAATGCATGAGGACATGATTTCAAACCCCAGTACCACATAAACAACGAAGTGTTTTAGCAATGAAAGTCACATGAAAAACTAAATACATATTGATTCTATCTCTCTTTCTCACTGTTCCTTTCTCTTAAAAAAATTCTGAGAATATAGTGTCATTCTTGTTTTACAGAAACAAGAAAATAAGACTCAGACAAGTCAAGTGACTTTTCCTAGTTCACACAGACAGTAGAAAAGGATAATATCTTTATTAAAACTTGCCTGATTGGTTGGTTGTATTTCAATTCAATTATTTTGCTATTTTTCAATTCATTTAATTTCTCAAAATGCACATTGCTTCATCCCTGTGCTGTCTGATGTATCTAGGAAGGTGATATTAGAGAAGAACCCAAATGAACCCAGATGTTGATACCACTGTCACCAAAGGGTTAATTATAAATGTTACAGAATCTCTAAGTCTCTGGCATACTTGGCTCTTGATAAAAAAGAGAATACAGGGGCTGGAGCGGTGGCTCAGTTGTTTCAGTGCTTGCCTAGCAAGCACGAGGACCCAGGTTCAAACCCCAGCATCACGTACACAAAATACATTTTGGAGCAATGAAGGGCACGTGAAAAACAAGGAAACAATTAAAAGAGTCAAGAGGTTTCCTACGGAAATGGAGAGAATCATGGGCTATGATTCCTCTGACAAGGGTCTCATATCCAGAATCTACAAAATCCTCAAAAATCTCAACTACAAAAACACTAACAGCCCAATTAATAAATGGGCCAAAGAGCTAAATAGAAACTTCTCACCAGAGGACATTGATCAAGTCAATGAATACATGA
>PVKS010038205.1:0-18079 GCA_004027875.1 Aplodontia rufa
CAATGTGTCCTAGGACCTTTCTTCTAGTCATCTTCCCTCTTTTCTTTTTTCCCTATATTTTCAGCTTTTCCTAAAGCATTCTTTGCTCAAGCCTGTGAACATATGGGTGTACAGAATTTCCTATTCTAAAAGAAGGAAACAGTGTTTGATATCACATTCTACTATCTCCTATTTCTCCTTCACAATCAGTTGATGAATTATTCTTTTTTCCTACTCATGCCCAGGCTATTGCAATCTGCTACCACAACCACCACCCTTTTGAAATTACCCTAAAGTCAACAATGACTCCTCACTTAACAAATCCAACAGGATTTTTTCATTCAGTATTTTTACTATTGAAATTATTTCTCTCTGAATTCTCTATTTCCTTAATTCTATTCTTAATTTTCTCATTTTTCCTTCTTTATGTCCTTCAGTAATTTTCCTTCCCCTGTCTATCATTTAATTATAGTTTCTCAGGACAGGGGAAAACTGGGCTGTCATTTCCTGGATTGTTTCTCAGGGTTGATTTCACCTACATTTTATTTACAGCTCCTCACCATTAGTAGTGAACTAACTCCTGAATTTCTCTATGTAGTCTACAGATGTGTTTAAGCTTCAAAATAATTTACTTCACTCCTTGATAAAGATTTCCCCTTAGCCCTCTCAGCAGTTCTAAAACTGAACTTGTCTCATATTTAGATTGATTCCTCGACTTAACTCCCAAACCTTGTTAACATACCCTATGCACCTAACTATCCAAGTTATAAGATTGGGTATTTTTCTTGACTCTTCACTCTCCCTCGACAGCCAAATCCCGTTATTTACTATTATTGATTTTAATTTATTAAATCTCCTATATTCTATTTTTCCATTACAACCTTAATACACCTTTTTCTTTTCACACCTTTTTTCTCTTCAAATAAATCATCCAGATGCTTTCCAAAGTAGTTATTCCACAGTGAATAAACTTATTATACCCACCCCCCTAAGTAAATCTTCAACGTAACTATAGCACCTCTAGTGTTAGATCCAACTTCCTTCACAGAGCTTACAGGTTTTTGAAATAACCAAGATCTGTCATTCTAGATTAATTTCTCATTATTTCCTGCCTTGTGGACAATGCCTCCAAAGCACAAAAATTTGATGTTTATTACTTCTGTGCCTTGCTCAGACATTTTTTGAAAAAAGTCATCAACATCCTACCTTATCTCCACGTAAATCTAAACTAAGATACAAACTGAGTTGTTGTCTCCTAAATGAGACTTTTATATAAAAATCCACCCCAGATATCAACCATCAATGCCAGTAATTCCTTAATATGCTATGTATAGCTGTAAGTAGAGATGAATATCAGGAAAACAAAAAGGGTACAGTAGTATATTTTAAAATGTGAAGAATATATTTATTAAAATAAAGGTATATTTTTAAAAAGGATATGAGTTAACAAAGTATAACATGATGTCCATTCTAAACCTGTTTGGTTAAATGTTGAGTGTAGTTTAAAGTTCACAACAAATAAAAGATAATATTTACTGATCAGCATAACCTGGCCAGAAGAAAAAAGTTAGATTCCTTTATTAATTAATATTTCTCTCCTGCAGTAATACAAAAGAAGCTTTAAAAAATACTGTTTAAGCATCTATAATTCTGTTCCACAATGACAGTACCCATAATTTTTCAAGTTGGGATATCTTGGGATAGAGACCAGTGAAAGCCTAGATTCTCTGATGGACTGGTCAAGTCTCGGAATGTCATCTTGAGTTTACTACATTCATTCCATTTTGAAATTGCCACATATCATTCAGCCAAACAATGACCCACTTGGAGCTATTAACATATATTTATTCCCAGAAGGAAAATTACCAGAGAACAGTATATGCTGGTTTGAAAACTAGGCCGAGACACTGGACACTTACAAAAGAGTGTAACGTTCTTTTTTCACATTGCTCATTTTCCTTGTAAGTGTTCAATTATTTTGAATCAAATAGGTGAGTTAGGAATACTTTGGATATTTTAGTTCAAAAACGACTGTGCAAGAGAAAGAAAATGATCCAGATTTGAATTTTATCACATAAGAAGGACAATGCTGTAAAGGAATTGAAGACATTTCTGAGAATGAATTCAACTTCTGGATATATAAGTAGGTAAATTATGGAAACAACCCAGCTGTCCCTCACTGGATGAATGGATCCAAAAACTGGTACATATATACCATGGAGTTCTACTCAGCAATTAGAAACAATGATATTGCAGCCTTTGAAGGTAAATGGATGGCTGTGGAAGAAATTGTGCTGAGTGAAATCAGCATAACCCACAGAACCAACGGTCAAATGCCTTCACTCATCTGTGGAGGCTGGAGCTAGACCCTGGCCATTGAGAAAGGAGGTCAATTCTCATGTTTGAAATCTGGATAAGGTGTAATGTCATACAACCTAAGGCATTCCTAGAGATGTATTGGGAAGGAGGGTGGAGGAGGGATAAGGGTGGCTAATTAGGGGGGGGATTGGGGGGGTAAATCTAATTTTCAGAATTTATATATATACTACATTATTTCGTTAGAAGCTTATTTGATTGTTTAACAAATTTCTTAATAAAGAAAAAGAAAAGAAGATTTAAATAACAAGGTAAAGTAGTGAAAAAGGTATGTTTCTCTATTAAGATAAAAGAATATGTAGTGTAAAAGTAACTTAAGAAAAGGCTAAGAAATATGCAGTTCTGAAGTCGAAAAGTAGAGTTGTATTTGAATTAAGATATCGAAGACATTAATTTCAAGTGATGATAAAATTCAGAGTATGGGTATGGGGAGTGACTGAAAAAGAATATTAAAGCTCACTATAGTTGCAATAGTTAAGAAAGCAAGAGAGTGCTGAATAAATGTTTCAGGAGAATGCTGGCATTACTCAAGCTCATGGCAGGAATTGTAACACAGAAGGAGACTAAAACCACATGCTAAAATCATCAGTGATTAAAACAGCATAACTAAAATTACAACAGATGATAGTAACATGGAAGGGTTAGGAGCTGGTTGTAATTAGTTGTCATACATATAAAGAAAATTACAGGAGTTAAACATAACAAAGACAGAACATTGTGGAAAGAAAGCAGAATGGATATTCACTAAGCTTTTTATGTCTTCAACAGATGTCCCAAGGAGGGAAAAATAAGTCCAAGAACCTCCTAAGGGATTCAGATGGAGATCAGAGGGATAATTCAGAATATTAGCAGAGTGAGAAACAGATGATCAAAGTAGGTTTGAAAAACAAAGGAAGGGAAAGTTAAAATGAAAATTCTGTACAGCATGTATTACTTCTGTGGAAGAGGGGGCAGAGCTGCAATAATCACGGAACGATACCTGCAACCAGGTGCTCTACCTTTCAGTTTGGGTAGAACACTCATGGAGGCTCATTTTATTACTAAGCTTTAAAACTTACACACATTCTTTTGTAATTATCAAACAATAATGATAGGAAAAACAACAAAAATAACTAAGGACTTCATTCTTACATAATCTCTCAAAGTCATTTAGGATAAGTGCACACTTGGCTTAGTTCCAGTCCTTAAGAGTTTCTGCTATGCTAGAACAACACAGGTCCCTTAATACATGTAAAACAGGCATGCACATGTACATACCAAATACATGTAAAACAGGCATGCACATGTACAGAGCAGATCTCACAGTTAGACATATGATAACCTATTTCACAAAACAAAAATTGAGAGCTGAAGCACTTGCCCAGCATGTACAAAGACCCATGTTCAAACCCCAGCACCACATACACAACTAAGTGACAGAAAAAGACCATAATTGGAAAAAATAAAATAAAATTGATTCTCTCTCTCTTTTGCTCTCGTTCTCCTTTTCTTTAAAAAACAAAAATAAAAAACCAAAAATTCATGTGTTATATTGTAATATAAACATCAATAACTGTGTTTGTCCTAACCACAAATCAAATCACGTCATAGAAAGACAATTCATAAAATGTCCCTTAAAATAAAATAATTAGGCTGAGTTTGAGAATTTGGATAAGATATGAAATTGATAACCAAGCTGATTAAGAACTGAGTCTAGGGCTGGAGTGATGACTCAGTGGTTAAAGATCTTGCCTGGCATGTGCAATGACCTGGGTTCAAATCCCAGTATCACATAAACAACTAAGTGTTGGAGAAATGGAAACCAGATAAAAAACTAAATAAAATTGATCCTCTCTTTCTAACTCTATCCTTCTCTCTTAAAAAAAGGTGGGGGGACTGGAGCAGTGACTCAGTGGTTATAGTGCTTGCCTGGCATGTGCAAGGGCGTGGGTTCGGGCCCCAGCAAAATGTGCACAATGAAGTGTCAGAGCAATGAGAGAAACATGAAAAACTAAATAAATTTGGTTCTCTCTCTCTCTCACTGTCCCTCTCTCTTTATATAAAAAAAAAAAAATGGGGCTGGAGCGGTAGCTCAGCAGTTAGGTGCTTGCCCAGCATGCATGAGTACGCGAGTTCGAACCCCAGCACCACATACACAACAAAGCTTCAGAGCAATGAAGGCCACATGAAAAACTAAATAAAATTGATTCTCTTTTTTTCTCCTCTCTCTCTCACTGTCCCACTCTCTTAAAAAAGAAAGAAAGAAAGAAAGAAATGAACTGAGTCTATCTACATTAGCAAATTGAAAAACAAGCACAAAAGCAAACACTCTACTTACTGGAAACAGAGACGATGAAAAACACAAAGTATTAAGACAGTACATGATTTCAGTTAAAACTGATTTGCATAAAATTTTATTTAAAATGGTACATAATTTTAACATCAAATGAAATGATGATAGCAGTGTAAATAAAATAAGGCTGAAATCAGAAATATCTCACTCAAGCATGTCACCCACCTTCAGTCCCTGCCAAGTATCGGGATACAGGCATATACTTACTTTTTAAATTTTTTGTAGGGTAAATGTATAATTATTGTTACCAAAAAATATAATGTATTATACAGCAATACTAAAATTAAAGACAAAACAACAAAAAAGAAAGAATTATTTAATACTGAAGCAAAAATAACTGAAAAGAGACCAAGAAAATGCAAAAGAAAATTAAATATAGCTATAAAATACTATATAATTAAATTGCAAGGTACGAAATTTCTATTACATTTATGGAAAGGTCATAATCATAAAAGCTGAATTATTAGGAATTTATTATCAATGTTATCTTTTATGTTTCCTTCCATATTTATCCACATGAATTCAAACTTGGGAATTTACCCATGAGTTTTTGTTATTGTTTCTAAACTTTGTATTACCAATTCTTAATTAGCTAATTTAGTAGGGATAAAGGAGGTGAAACGAGCCTCAAATCACTTTGTACCAATATTCAGGGTGACTAATTACAGCACATAATTCCTAATCTACCCTAGAGCGAACCCAACACTACATTATCACTGTCATTCTCTTCTCTGCCTAAAGAGCCGCAAAATGTTGCCAGTTAACTGGCTTAAATTCCTAAAGTTACATATAGCCTTGAGAACTTTACAAGTTTTAGAGATCCCTTTCCCTTCTCTTTTTGGATCCTTTTATTTATATGCAAGGTGTTTGATATTTTCTCTCAATATAAATTATATTTAAAGTATTAGAGCTATACTACCTACGATTCACTTGAAATTCCTGCTTTGGAAAGAATAGTGGTTAGGAGAAATGAACAAGGATTCTCCCAGATCCAAGATTATCTACTATGATCAAGGAATATATCATAGCCAGGTTTGACAAGGTAATCACAAACAAATTAATTCAACCTGAGTATTCAAGTAGAGACTTCTATTCTGGAGCAGGGAGACAGGGAACCAGGTTATTAAAGCATGTAAGAATCAACCAGTGTTGACTAAATACTTAATGAACTCTGCTGAGAAAGGTGAATAGTCAAGTTATTAATTTAAAAAGAATACAGTTATTCTGTCCTTCTAGATAACAGTTAACTGTAATTCTTAGTGAATATTTATGTATATAAAAACAGAAGTAAAAGTGAATTATATTACATTAATAGACAATAACATGCATTCTACAAATAGACTCAATTGTAAGAAAAATATACCTGCCATCCCTGTGATGATGCTCAATGGTCTGACTGTATCTGGAGCGAGGTAGAGTAAGAAAATGACTGCAAGCATGGCAGAAACAAGAATACAAATGAGACTCAGAAAAGAAGGAAAAAGGTATAGTTTAATTTTAAAAGTGAGATTCAAAAAGATAAGCAGATAGTAAGCAAAGCAAATGAAAATGGCTACTAGGAAGTTTTCCCCTTCTCCCTATGTTAATTATCATATGGCAGTGCTAAAGGTTAAAAAAGTCTAAATATTCCAAAATAAAGTGCAACAAAAATACAACCTTAAAACTTCAAAAAATAATATTTAAAAATTAAAATTTTATCAATGACCAATCAGATATCTTCAGCACCATTTAGAAAATCTAAAATTACATAAATATCTATGTTTTAGGAGGAAATCTGAGAAGAGAAAAATAATGAAATAAGCATAAAGTTTAATAATAAAAGAGATAATATCTAATACCTATAATACCTTAGGAGATTTTATAAGGTAATTAATTCTCCTTCAATTAATATTAAAAATTATAAGAGATTTTAAAAACTCCATTTAGTAAAAACAAGCTGATTCAAATTATTTTAGTTGAATATTAATCATATTTATTACATTTATTGGCTGCTACCCATTTTCATTCACTCTTCGTTTTGTATTACTACATGCTCCTGGCACCGTTACATTGCATGCCTTAAGAAAGCCATAAACAATCAGAGCAGCATCCGACCTTTTTACCCATCTGTATTGATTCTCTTATTTTCTGGCACTAATTTAAATTTTTCTACTTTCTTAAAACATTTAATGGCAAAACACTTAAATATAGCAGGTGATCATTATGTTTACAGTGGAAACCAACCTTGAACTCTCTCAATTTTCCTAATTCTATCTTTAAATAGAGAGTAAATAGGTATATATTTGTATATGCACGTGTCCTTACCTTCTGTACCAAAGAAGAAATGCCTCTACTTGTATACCTGCTTCTCACATGACCTGGCTTCATTCATTATTCAATTCTGCATTCCTTTTCTCATCTGCATAATCTAAAAATAAAGGCTTTGCTACCCTAGCAAATTATTAATAAAACTTGCTTCGTTTTACTGATCTTTCATATTCAAACATTATGTATATTCATTGCTTAGGTTTTATAATGTACTCAGTTAAATTTAATTTTTGGAAGAAAAGGAAACATGGTTAATGAAGAAATGTAAAATGTGAATATGAAAGATCAGTTAAAAATAAAGCATTTTATTAATAAATTGCATTGAGGACAATCTGGTTGACAATTTTTAAAAATCTGAGCAGAGGTGTATTTCATTGTAAAAGAAAAAATAGAAAATTAATAAACTTACTAAATACAAAAAAAGCAAAAAAATGAATTAAGTCCCAATTATTTTATTTTTATTTTTGAACAACCATACAAATTTCTAAATGTGTATAGTTTCTGGATACTAGATTTACCCCCAGGAGTGCCCCCCAATTTCCCACCCATATCCTTCCCTTCCCTTACCCACAATATCTCTAAAAAAGTATTAGGATGTATAACATTACACCTTATCTGGATTTAACACATGATAATAGACCACATTTCTCAATGTCCAGGGTCTAGTTCCAACCTCCACAGATGAGTGGAGACATTTGACCCTTGGTTCTCTGGGTTAAGCTGATTTTACTCAGCATAATTTCTTCCATAGCCATCCATTTATCTCAAAGCCTGCAATATCATTGTTTCTAACTGCTGTATAAAATTCCATGGTATATATGTACCACAGTTTCTGGATCCATTCATCCAGTGAGGGACATTTGGGTTGTTTCCATAGTCTAGCAATAGTAAATTGAGCTGCTATGAACATAGATATTGCTGTGTCACTATAATGTGCTGATTCTAAATCCCTTGGAAAATTACCCAGGAGTGGAATAGCAGGATCGTATGGAGGGCTCATCCCTAGTTTTTTAAGGATTCTCCACGCTGCTTTCCAGAGGAGCTGTACCAGTCTGCAGCTCCACCAACAGTGTGTTAGTGTCCCTATCTCTCCACATCCCATTCAGTATCTACTATTGTTTATTTTCTTCATTTTGCCATTCTGACTGGCGTAAGGTGATCTCTTAATGTGGTTTTCATTTGCATTTCTCTGATTACTAGAGATTTAGAGAACTTTCTCATGTATTCATGGGCTTGAATAATGTCCTCTGATGAGAAGTTTCTGTTTAGCTCTTTGGCCCATTTATTAATTGGGCTGTGTTTTTATAGTTGAGATTTTTAAGGATTTTGTAGATTCTGGATATGAGACCCAATATTTTAAGAATCAAAATTAAAAATTTTATTACTCAGAGTAATTTCTAGACACACTTTGATTCTTAAGTAACATAACTTTAAATACAACACAAAATTCATTATTATAATGAATTAACCTCTCTATATATTAAATGAGAGTAAACATATAGTTTTGTTGCTGTTTCCAACAACTCCAACTTAACACAAAACTTTCTGCTGTGTCCTTAATATTGTCAATATTTTGCTTACTTTCTAGTTCCTACAATATACTTAATAAGATTTAAATGTATGCTTCTGAAATATAACAAAAAATATAATAAAATAAATATAACATAAAAAATATAAGCCTCTTCCTTCCTTCGTTTACTTTCTCTATAATTTTAAACTTTCAGAGATGTGTTTCCATCATAGCTGATAACTGAAAGGACCAAAACGACTTCTTTTTGATGAAATAATTATGATTATATGCTACCTTTATTTTGGTAATTAGATGCCTGCTACAGAATATAAAATGACTTAGGTTGTGAAGTATCCCAGAGATCCACCTAAGAAGACATTTTCTCTTTTGGAATATAAATCTATTAATTGAATACACTGGGGGGAAGGAGTTTATAAAGCAATTAATCTTCTGCTAGTGTTATTTTTACCTTATAATACAGAATATAATACACAGAAGTAAAAGTACTCAGTATATTGTGGAGTCTGAGATAGACATAAAAATGCATACTGTGGGATATCTCTGACATGTTACAAAATGTTATCTAATACTTAACCCATATTCTAGTAGTAAATTAACTCCTATAGACAAAAGGTCTTAAAATGAAATCTTGGATTTATTTTTTGCTTTTCTTTGTTTGTTTTGTTTTTATTTTTGAGAAAGACAGTGAGCGAGAGAATCAATTTTATTTAGTTTCTCATATGGCTTTCATTGCTCCAACACTTTGTTGTGTACGTGGTACTGGGGTTCAAACCCATGTCCTTGCATATGCCAGGAAAGTGCTGCAACCACTGAGCAACAACTACAGCTCCTCTTAAAATTGTTTCTAATAATAAAGTAGCATAGTATGCCCCAGGAAAATTACGTTCCTGATTGTAGTACTCATCAAGATTTATCACAGAAACAATGACACAAAAGGGAGAGAAATAAAGCTCTTTTTTATTCATTGTTATGATCTTTATAGTTCATTATTTTAACTAATATTGCTACATCAAGGTTTCTGAATTATTTGTAAAAAAAAATCTTTACATTTTAAAACAGAAGGTGACTAAAGATGATAGAATAAGATATGCAGAGAAGCAAAGATCCAATAAAATATTGACATCACCTATCAATGAATATGAACACTATACCTCCTCCTTACACCACTAATGTTTAATCATGTACTATAAATTAATGCCAAATAGCATCAATCCTCACCCATACAGTCAGTGTAAAAGCCATTGTCTTTACATACAATGTTCCAACATATCCCCAGACTGCTCCTTGGCACTGGACCTCTATGATATGTAGATGGGAGTAATCTTTTTCTGTATCTTTGCTCTTGTTCTTGCCTGAATAAACATTCCTATTTATTAAAGTCCAATTCACATACTACATTCTCCAGAAAGCTTTTTTTTTTTTTTGGGCAGGGGGGACTGGAGTGGTGGCTCAGCAGTTATGGTGCTTGCATGGCTTGCGCAAGTACACAGGTTCAAACCCCAGCACCCATGTACACAACTAAGTATCAGAGCAACAAAAGTCATATGAAAAACTCAATAAAAATTGATTCTGTCTCTCTGTCATTCTTTCTTCTAAAAAAATGCCTTAACTGATTTCTCTGGGGTTTATTTTAATTATTAAGCAATTAAGTGTAAATTATTTGTAAGTTAAAAGATGATTTTAAAATGTTAAGAATAAAGCACTTTTTTTGGTGTACACACCCTGCAACTTTGTGATGAGGTATTCAGGGATATGTGTTGCACTCTTTGGTAGTTGGTTAATTTATACAACTTTATAAAGTTGGTATTAGTATTCTAATTTTATAGATAAGGCAGTCAATCATCAAGCAGGTTAATTTTTCCAAAGATACATAGTGAACAAGAGGTAAAATGGTAGACTCAAATCCAAGACTACTTGGTTCCAAATCCTATGAAAAAAAGTACATTCAATAAAACACTATTCTAGTCCACTACATCAATTCTTACTGATAAGAAAGGGAAATGCATCACTCCAAATATCTAAATTTTACTTCTGATCTCAGAGAAAATTCTCTTTTAGGCATTTTAGTCAACAGTAGTATTGACTGACACTAAAAAATGCCATTCGTAGGGCTGGAGCAATGGCGCCGTGGGATCATGCTTGCCTGGCATGCACAAGGACCTGGGTTCAAACCCCTGCACCACATACACAAATAAGTTTTGAAGCAACAAAAACCAAATAAAAAATTCAATAAAGTTGATTCTCTCACTCACTCTCATCTCTTTTTTAAAAAAATCCTATTCATGAAAATTTATGCAAGAGCTTTAGATTATTCTTAACTTACAAATAGTACATAAAAACTATCACATACATTCTATTATTTAAAATCTTTTAGCATACTGGCTAAAACAGAAATTAAGGACTCACTGTTTAATAATATAATATATACTACATACATCAATAATATTATACTTCAGATCTTTGATTCCTCATGTTAATAAATAATTGCACATATAATTCTAAAATATCAGGAATTTTATATTTCTATTTAAATGAATTTTTATTTTACTTATTTCAAAAAATGATGTAAAGCAGCTCCCAATTAAGAATAACTGTGATCTGTTGATCTATAGGACTCAACAGAGTCACAAAATCACGTGGATGAATTTTCTGCATAACTTCTAGAGATAATCACCTAAAATTTTTTGCTAAACTAAGATTCTTAAAGTATATAAAAAGGAAATTTCAATTATACACATAAATTGGGATAGACAGAAAAATGCATATTACAGGAACCTCTGGTATAACTAATACCAAAGGTTAATCACCCCAGGATTTAACAGCAAATATTTTAAGGCAAATGATCCTAGATTTCTCATTAACTTTAGGGCCATGTGCCTTAAAATAATGACAAAATCTTATGCATTTAGTGTGATAGCAACCATTTTTGTGAATATAATTCTAAAGATGAATTTTATTCTCTTTTTTGGCAAGATTTACACCATATTTACTTGTAAAAATAGAGTCCATTTTTCACTAAAAACACTTTACATAAACTTAAAGAAGGCTTACAGTCATTTTAGACTTTTTCCTTTATTCATCCTATTAACAAACCTTTAATGAACAAGGAGCTTATGACTTGCTTTACAAATGATGTCCAGAAATGATGAAGCTCATTAAAATTCTATTAGGCAATCAAAATACCTATTAACCCATCATAATATGACTGCTTCCAACTAATAATTATGCTAACATAGTAATCCTTCTTTCACCATTATTTACTTGATAAGAATCACTTTCTATAGGTAGCACATATATATAATCACCCCAAAAGCACAGATTACCAAATAAAATACAGATATCTACTTTCATTTGACACTAATATTGAGATTAATTTAAAAACTTCCTAATTTTTTTCCAAACACTAAAGACAACATTTTTGATACTATTGAAGACTAAGATATCCTATATGTCTTCCTTTGGAGATGTGTGTTAATGTACAATAAAATTATAAGCATGAATTGAGTACAAACCTATATTCTGATTTTCAGTCAAAAAAACTATATTTATAAATATTGACAATAATTTCCTATACAGTTGATATTAAATCCCCCAGTTAGTCTTCCTAAAACTGGTTTAGTATACATAAAAAGGACCCTTGAGTTCCCTCACTATCTTATCATGTAGTCTGAACAGTAAATTCATCTTTCTTTCCTCATCTTATTGCAAATTCATTTCATAGTTTGGGAAAAATCCCATAATACTTTTTTTGTATAAAACCAAGCATGAATTAAAGAGTTAATCAATTTTCTTAACTAAAAAAAATAGTAGTATTTAATGTAAGCATTGTAGCATGGCATATTACTTTCAGGTTTGTAACATTTAATGGAGCAAATTTAAAGAGTTCTTCCAAACACAGCAATCAACAAGCATGATTCTATTTAAGATGCCTAAAAGTTTTAATGAAAGCCACAATGAAATACCTCTTCATGAATCATGATAAAATGTTTCCTAAACAAACCAGATTCTGTCTCAATATTTTTATATACGAAATGTCAAACTGATTGATGCTAAAGATTTTCAAAATTTGTCTTATTAAAGTATTTTTACATATAAATATTGGCTATGACACAGTAAAATGCTAAAACATCTCATTTTTATTATGATTATCATATTCTCTTATGCAAATTCTCTAACAATTAGTTTAACTACAGGCCAAGATTGCAAAAGCAATATGTTTTTTTCTCTCACAAAAAAAAAAAAAATAAGGAGAGGAAGAAAAGTTGTTTGTGTTTTATTTGTTTAGCAATGTGGCAAACAAGAATGCTGACATGGTGAAGAGAGAACATGGTTTTAGAAACGAAGATAAAGGGCTGCTTTGAAAATGTTCTGATACCCCCTTCCATCAGGCACTGATTTTAAAATAAAGTCTAACAGTACTTATTCATATTTACCTGTCTCTGTCTGGAGAATAATGCTCATCCACAATACGATGTCTGTCCATTCGGCTAATTGTATTGTAATGTCCAATAGTAGTACGTGTCCCTCGATGTCCCTGTTCCACATTCCGGCTAAAACAACAAGATCCATTAAATATAAGCCACAAGCTTCTAAGATATGAAATTATCCAATAAAAATACCAGAAATAGACAAAATTACTGCAATGACAAGTTCAATTATTTTGTTTAAATTCTGGATGACTATAAATTTCAGTTGCAGTTTGAGAGTTAAATGAAGAGACTGATACTATGATCCAGACACAAAAAGAGCCCAAATTAAGTTAATATCCCTTAGGATAAGATAAGGTTTATCAAGACTATTAATAGATGACATCCTGGTCTCTAGTAGCAACTCTTAATGGTATATTATATGTTGGAGGAGGAGTACATGTGTGCGGTAAAAATTTAATTCTGTGTTATACATATTGTTCACATGGACCACGGGAATGGAGTCAGAGATGCTTCATATGTGGTTGCACATAAGTTCAGAGCTCAGGAGAAAAACTCAAAAATTCATGCACTTTTAAACATCTCCCTTGGTAGCACCCTAGTCCAAGTTACTACTGTCATTCATTTACTCTAAAAATAGTTCCCTAAGTATTCACTTGTTTTACCCTTCCCTGATTGAGCATGACACACAGCAACCCTCTGAAACATAATTAAAGATCACAGCATCTCAAATTACACAAGAAAGGTAAGAACTGATTTTCAATTTTATTCTAAATGATGAACTTGATTTCCAACCTATCCTTTCCACATTACCTGTAGAGATACCTTTATTGTCATACATGAAGTTAACATACAAAGTTAGCCAAACCCAGAGAGTCAAGGGTTGAATGTTTTCACTCATTTGCGGGGGCTGGAGCTAAACCCAATCTTGGGTGAAAGGTAGTCAAGGCTCACATATTAGACCAAGCAGGGGCATGGCAACATATAATCTGGGACAACCATGAATGCAGGAGTGGGGAGGGACAAGAGGGTGGAATCTAGCAAGACAATCAACAATGTAGCATATCCTTTACCCCTCTGAGAATCATGTAATACTCGTGCAATCATTTAAGTCTGGAAAATTCACAGTCTAAGCATTTATATCACTTGTAGGGGCAAAATGTACAAAAGTCAACAGCCTAGGGGTGGGCAATGTGGGAGTAATTCTGGTTTAAGAACATGGACATAACACATGTTGCTTTGTGCGCATTTATGATTGTACAAAACTCAACTCCTTAATTTAAAAAAATGTTAATACCCATATGTGAAAGCTATATACATTTATATTATACTATAATCAACATGTCCATTATTATGTATGGCCTGGTGATGAATTTTTCTCGTTCCTTTGAAATGATTTTTCTTTTCTTTCATACAAATTATAGAGTAATCTAAAAGTTCTAAAAATTGGACATAGAACTTTTATTGGTATTGCATTACAGATTAATTAGTGGAGAATTAACATCTTTATTGTATAAAGTCAATCTAATCATAAATTGAACATACCTCTCACAGCTTACCTAAAGTTTTATACTTTTCCTTAAGATCTTGTGAAGTTTTAGATATTATTAGATACTGTGTATTTCATGTTGTTTTTAAGAAGAGTGCCTTATTTGTTATTATATTTTCTACGTAGCTTTTACTCATTTTTGCAGGTTGATGTATGGCCAGTTACTTGGTAGAGCTACTATATTAGTTTTAATATTTTGATTATGTTAGGTTTTCTATGTTGATAAACATATTACTAATAAATAATGATTTTTTTATCTTTTTATCCCGTCCTTCCACCTTTTCTTTCTAATCTTATAACTGTTTTCAGTACTTGAAACACCGTATTATTTATGATATCAATTATCTCTCTTATTTATATTATTAATTTGAATGTCTCTGAAACCTTTAAGTACAATGTTTACTTTATAATGCTTTTATGAACTGTAGATGGTTCTCTTCTACTCCCAGTTTACTTAGTATCTAATGTGAATAAGAGTTCAATAATAAAGTTTTTATTACCATGAATGAGATTTATTTCCCCATTAGTCCATTAATATGATGAATTACAATAATAAATATCTGTCATGTTTTTAACATAGATTTATTTAGTTAATATAAGACTTTTGCATCTGTTTGCAATTCAAATTAAGCTTATAACTTTTTACACAGTGAGGGTTATATTAGTTCTAGAAAAATAGTCACATGGCTTTGTTTCTAAAGCCAGTTGTATAGAAAAGAGATATCTGTTTTTGGCAATTTTGTTAAAACTTATGTATATAACTTCATAGTCTGAAATCTGAGGGGAAAGAAGAAGAAAGGGAATGGTATGTCTTTGAGTACCATTTCCACTTATTTACTAGCTGCTGGTATATTTAACTGCTCTATTGCCTTCTCTGGCAATCTGTTTTTTTCCAGATATTTAAACATACCATCAAGATTTACAAATTTAATGGCATACTTTTATAGTAATTCTTAGTTTTGAAGTCTTTTTCTAATTTGTACTTATCTCCCTTTTTTATTCCATTTTATTTATTTACACCACACTTTTTGTGTACAGTCCTTCTATTGTATTGATGTCATCAATCTTTCCAAATAGCTAGTTTTGGGGGTTAATATACACTCTTATCTTTCTTTTTCTCTCACTGTGTCTCGTCTCAATTTCACAATTTTGCCTTTATCATTAACAATTGCTTTCTTCATATTCAATTATGATTTCCTTTGTTGTTCTATATTTCATTTTCTAAATTCAACACTTACTTAGTTCACTATTTCTTGGGTTTTTTTAAGATTGACATGTAAAAACTATATATCTATATTTATATCTATATATATATAGATATATATATATATAGATATATATTTATTTATGGTACACAATATTTGTATAGAGAGCTGGAGCAGTGGCTCAGTGGTTACAGCACTTGCCTGGCATTCTCGAAGACGTAGGTTCGAATCCCAGCACCACGCACACAATGAAGTGTTGGAGCAAGTAAAGCCACATGAAAAATCTAAACAAAATTGATTCTCTTCTCTCTCTTCCTCATTCTCTCTCTCTCTTTCACTGTGTCTCTCTTAAAAAATTTTGTGTACAAAAACATTTGTATACATTGTAGAATGGCTAAATCAAGCTATATAACACATGCATTATCGTCATACTAATCAGATGTACATGCTTTTTATTTTTTGTTATTGTTCCTAATGTTAAAGACTAGAGTCAGATGTTTATTTTTCTTATATCTTAAATTATCAATATAAGTATCATTCATGAGTGTACTTAGTTGGTTCTAACTATATATTGTTAATATTGATATGTGATTAAAAAGTCAATGCTTTTAGGATTATTAATGATGCTTTTTGATAAGTAAGCCTTCAGTACCACACTACGAATAAAATGTGTAAGCTATCTTACCTTTGTGGAGGAGGTACACTGGGTGACCATGACCTAGTCCTTCCTATAACATCTACTCGATGAGGAGACCCTGATGGTGAACAGTGGTTCGATGACATTACTTGTTCTGGCACTGATAATGTTGAACTTTGAAGATCTCGTCCATTGTGACGATAATCTGAAGGAGAAAACATTACTAAATATCTACATACCATGTCCTTTGTATATATATTTTGTAGTTTATTCAAAAACATAAAATATTGGTAAAGCTAAAAGACTTTAAATATGTTAAATTTCTAATAGTGACAGAATTCAAGAAGTACTAATGGATTAAAATACAATCTATCACAAAAAATCCATGTCTCAAAATCACATGAGATTTCAACACAGAAAGATACACAATGTTATTGCACAACAGTTTCTTCTCTTCAATGGAGTACTAAATGAGCTACTAGATAGGCTCTGATAGGTACAAAATGAATAGTAATAATAATATTGAGAAAGAAAAGCATGTTTTCTCATGTTCAAACATATGGAGCCCAAAGTCAGCACATTCAGTTGTGGATAGGCTTTCTAAACACTATTCTGTAACGTCAAAAAGTTGTTACATAGAGTATTAATCCAATAATGAATAAACTACAAATTGTTTTCTAAAATACAACTCTTTTGATAGAAAAGAAAAACAATAAAATGATCACACATAAGTATTTTGCCGAAAGGGATGGGAAATGGTTCATCAATAGCTACTAAGAAACAGTGACATAAGAATAAGATTAAGAAGTTCTTTTGTGCTATTGCACAGTACAGTGGCTACAATTACCTACTACTTTGAAAAGCTAAAAGATAAGATTTTGGTTATTTTTTGTCATAAAGAAATGACAAATGTTTGAGGGAATAGATATTTTTAACTTGATTTAAACATTATGCAATGTATACATGTATTGAAATCACACAAACCTCCATTAATATATTCAATTTTCATGTTTTCCATGCATTAATTACATTTTTTAAAATTTAAAATAGCATTCAAATATATAAATCAATAATAAATTTTTGCCATCTTGAAAATAGAACATGAAAGAATTCAGACATGCACCAAAATGGCATCAAATTGAAGAGCTTGAATGACCTGAAAGGAAATATTTTGGGATTAAAAAAAAAATTAAGTGGCTAAATATTTAGAACAGACAGAGAGATAGCCACCTTTTGCAGTCTTAATAAATGAATACATTGTTCTCAGTACAAAAATAAAGGCAAAAAATGGCAATTGAGCTTTTAAAAGTAGTACACTGAAACAGGTCTATTATATTAAGAATATTAGCAACTTGCCGGAAGTTGAAATTAGATCCATATCTCTCACATTGCACAAAAATCAAATCAAAATGGATGCAGGAAGTAGGAATTAAAAAGCTGCCATACAACTGCCAGGAAAAAAATTAGAAGCAATACTCCAAGATTTGGGAGTTGGCAACAACTTCCTAAACAAGACTCCCAAAAGAAGAGAATTAAAGTTCAAGAATCAATGAGTGGAATGCCATTAAATTGAAAAGCTTCTGTTCTGCCAAGGAATTGGTCAAACTGTCAAGAAAGAACCAACAGAATGGGAGAGAATCAAGGACTGTGATTCCACTGACAGGGGATTAACATCCAAAATCTACAAATAACTTAAAAAAAAAACTCAACACAAAAAAACACAATCCAAAAGTTCA
>PVKS010038206.1:0-18084 GCA_004027875.1 Aplodontia rufa
CTGAAAGGTGTTCTTTTTTTTTAAAGAAAGAGGGACAGTGTGAGAGAGAGAGAGAGAGAGGGAGAGAAACAACTTTATTTAGTTTTTCACATGGCCTTTGTTGCTACAACACTCAGTTGTGTACGTGGTGCTGGGGTTCGAACTCGGGTCCTCGCGCATGCTAGGCAAGCTCTGTAACCACTGAGCCACAGCTCCAGCCCCAAAAGGTGTTCTTCTTAAAAAGTCAGAATGCCCTGCTAGCGTACATTTTCTTACACTGATTGTTGTTGTTGTTGTTTTTTTTAAAAGAAAGAGGGACAGTGAGAGAGAGAGAGAGAGAGAGGGAGAGAAACAACTTTATTTAGTTTTTCACATGGCCTTTGTTGCTACAACACTCAGTTGTGTACGTGGTGCTGGGGTTCGAACTCGGGTCCTCGTGCATGCTAGGCAAGCTCTGTAACCACTGAGCCACAGCTCCAGCCCCAAAAGGTGTTCTTCTTAAAAAGTCAGAATGCCCTGCTAGCGCACATTTTCTTACACTGATTGTTTTTCTTTTTTTTTTTTTTTAAAGAAAGAGGGACAGGGAGAGAGAGAGAGAGGGAGAGAAACAACTTTATTTAGTTTTTCACATGGCCTTAGTTGCTCTAACACTTATTTGTGTACGTGGTGCTGGGGTTTGAACCCGGGTCCTCGTGCTCACCAGGCAAGCACTGAAACCGCTGAGCCACCGCTCCAGCCCCGATTGTTTTTTTTTTTCCCAATCGGTTTTAGTTTCTCATGTGCGTTCCATTGCTCTGACACTTTGTTGTGTATGTGGTGCTGGGGTTCAAACTTGTGTCCTTGCACATGCCAGGCAAGCCACCATTCCAGCCTTGCACCAATTGGTTTTAATTGAGTCACCAGGTCACTCCTAGCATTTTTTGGGGGAGGGGGTACCAGGAATTGAAGCTAGGAGCCCTTAACCACTGAGCCACATCCCCAGCCCTTTTGATTTTTTAATTTTGAGACAGGGTCTATGTTGCTGAGGCTGGCTCTGAGCTGCTGGGATTACAGGCTTGGGTCTCCTGTCTGATGCCAATCCTAGCTTTGAGAGGATGAAAAGTGTCTAACAGCCAGGATTATGTGATTAGGTCAATTATGACTCACCCCCACCCCCACCTGGTGCTACGAACTTTGCCACCCTGGTCAAACTTGGGATTGTATGTGGCTGAAAAACACGCGTCTGATTGCTGCATCTTATCTTTCATTGCTCCTTCCTGTCGTTACATCAGTCACTCTTTACGTAGTTGGATGCCTTAAGCACCACCTTGTATAATACTGCCCACTTGCTTTCTTCTTAAATTTTAATTTGCCTGATACCTTTGTTCATTCCTTTATCTTCAGCTTCTCTTTCTTTTCTTCGTATTTTTTAACAGACCTTCCTTGTAAAACAACACAGAAGAATTTATTCTGTTCACATTTAGTGTGGTACACTTGATGTTCCTCTTCCGCCATGTGCTGTGTTCACTATCTATTGTCCCTTATTCCCTCCCTGCTTTCCCTTTCTTTGTTCTGCAGGGGTGCTGACAGTGGAGGTAGCCAAGGCGAAGGCTCTGGGTCAGTATCCTGTGTCCAGATGTGGGTGGTGGGAGGAGCACCCTGTCCAGGCAACAGTGCTGTCTTTTTTTTTTAAAGAGAGGACAGTGAAAGAGAGAAAGACAGACAGAATCAATCTTTATTGAGTATTTCACATGGCTTTCATTGCTCTGACATTTAGCTGTGTATGTGGGTGCTAGGGTTTGAACTCGTGTACTTGTGCATGCCGGGCAAGCGCTGTAACCACCGAGCCACCACTCCAGCCCCAACAGTGCTGTCTTCAGGAGACCAGCTTTGCTGCAGAGCTTTGGCCTCCTTCTCGATTTTCAAGCCTCTAAATATTTTGTTTTACCTGTCTGCGGTCCCTGCTGCTTGTTGCTTTTGGTAAGAAGCCTAAAAACTGCAATTCCAAGTTGTTTTTTTTTCTTTTTAATTACAATTTATTTTATTTTTAGAGAGAGAATCAATTTTGTATAGTCTTTCCTGTGGCTTTCATTGCTTCGTTGTGTACGAGGTGCTGGGGTTCAAACCTGAGTCCTCGCGCAAGCCGGGCAACCATGCAAGCCACGGCTCCAGCCCCAACAATTTTTTTCTTGATGATATGGAACAGAAGTTCTTTCTCTCTCTCTCTTTTTTCCTTAAGAGAGAGAATTAATTTTATTTTTTCCATTTGGTCTTCATTTCTCCAACATTTACTTGTGTAAGTGGTGCTGGGGTTTGAACTCGTGTCCTCGTGCACGCCAGGCAAGCACTGAAACCGCTGAGCCACCACTCTAGCCCAGATGTTCTTTATTCTCATTTTTATGAGGGAAAGACCTGATCCCTCCTTCAAAAATAACCCAGTTTTTACAGACTTTAAAAATGACCTTATTATTATTATTATTATTTTTAAAGAGAGAGGGACAGTGAGAGAGACAGAGAAAGAGAGAAACAACTTTATTTAGTTTTCCACATGGCCTCAGCTGCTCCAACACTTAGTTGTGTTCGTGGTGCTGGGGTTTGAACCTGGGTCCTCATGCTTGCCAGGCAAGCCCCGAAACCGCTGAGCCACCGCTCCAGCCCCGACCTTATTATTTTTTAATGATAAAAATAAGCACCCACTTTTATTTAAAAAAAAAAATAAACGAAGGAGGAAAGAGAGGTGTTCTGGCCTTGGCCAAGCTACCTCCTCCCTAGGGTCTGCTTCGGGGACCCTCCACGCTCCAGAAGTCCCTTCTTGCTGCTGAGGGTGATGGGGGTTAAAACCGCAAGTTTCTGAAGTTATCTGTTAATTCCTCCACACCCCAGGACTGTGGAGAGAGAGAAAGAAATCAAGTGAGAAAGGGAAAAGGTGACAGGGGAGTGCTCCCTGGGCGGGAGACGTGCAGAGGTGGCAGGAGCAGCGGCAGCCCTGTGGGAGAGGAGGTGGGGGCGGAGGCCGCGGTGGCCTCACCTGCAGGATGCGGTTGAGCCGCCCTTGTATGCTGGCGCTGAACTTCTCCAGCCGGTCCCAGCGCTCAAGTTCAAAGGGCGTTCCCCCGTGGTCCACAAACTCCTCTCAGCAGTGCGTGAACTCTGGAATGACAGGGAGGCCGGGGAGGCCCAGGAACGGGAGCTGCGGCGCAGGCAGGGTCTCCTTCCCGCCCCACCTTCCGCTCCTGGGCAGGGTGCTGTCCCTGGAAAGCAGGTGGTGTCAGATGTTGGGCTGCGGCTGGGCCACAGTCCTCCGTTCCAGCCCAGCCCCGTGGCTGGTCGCCTGGTCGCCCTGCGCGCTGCCGGCTCTGGTCCCTGCCTCCTACCTCGGAGGCTCATGACGACGACTGGAACCTTGGACTTCCACAGGAGCTGCAGCCCCTCCTGATATTTCCCGATCCAGTGGAAGTACAGGCGCGAGGTGAAGAGGCTCAGCGCCAGGTGCGGGTGGCTGCGTCTGAACTCAGCCAGGCTCTGGGCGCAGCTCGGGCAGGGGCTCCACGTGAGGTAGCAGGTGATCTCGTAGTTCTGGCCTCGGTCCAGATCCATGGAACACATCTTTTCAATGAAGCGGATTTCTGCATGGCGACCTTTCTGGAAGGGGTTGGGACAGGGAGAAGGCAGGGTTAGAAGGTGGAGCTCACAGGTCACCTGCAGGGGACTGGGCTGGGCTGGGGGTGCAGGGCTGTGTCCAGGGCAGCACCCTCCTTCCCCAGCTCACTCACCCACGACCTGGACATCCTGAAGTTCCCAGGGCTTTTACTAAATTTCTAAACTGGGTCAGGATCTGCCAGAGAAGGGGGCTGGGCAGACAGTTCACACCTGTATGGCACAGTCCCCTGGCCTCTCCTTGGGACCTTGCTCAGGAGCCCAGGGGAAGGAGGCGGGGATGGCGTCTGGGCAGCAGGGTGACATGGGATCAGGGAGGAGGAGCCTTGACTGACCGAGATGGGAGAGGATCAAACAAACGTTAGCTCCTGGAGGGGGCAGAGTGCTATAGAGAGGCCTCTGAGGTCCGGGGCAGGACGGAATGTGGAGAGCTCCAGGAGGGGACCAGCAAAGGTCCGGAGGACAGAGGGAGTTAGGAGGGCTGGTGAGGACCTCCTGGGCTTCCAGAAAGCTCTTTCCCTGAACCCTGGAAGACTCATGCCGCTGCCGCCTGGCACCTTGTTTTGAAGGTAGTCTTGGTCGCACGTGGAGCCATTGAGCTGGAGCTGGTAGCACAGGTAGGTCTCCCTGCGGCGGTGGGGTTTTGGGGCCCGGTGCTGGTTGTTAAACTGGACACAGAATATTTCTTTTTTGAGCAGCTTCATTATGCCTCTGAGCAGCAAAGAGAAAACTGAAGATGCAGAGAGTTTCCTGTGGAGGCACCGTGGGGCCCAGGCCCAGGCGACCTCCTGGAACCAGCTGCCAGGGTTCCTGGGCGGCTGAGAGGTGAGAGGACTGGGAGGGAGGGCACAGCCGCCAGGAGCGGAAGGGAGTGGAGAGTTCTCCCTGACCTTGCACACCATCTCCCCTCCCGCCCTTTGCTCCGCAGCCCAGGCCAGAGACACTTTGATGGGGACCGGTCACCCTGTCCTTGTCACTGCTCTGCTTGGGCCTGCGAGGAGCTCCTCCAGCTGTGGGCGTGTCCCTCCTGGGCCTAGATCCTTCCATCTGTGCCACTCACACCGTGCTCCCCACCCACACCCGCCCCACTTGGACACTGTGTCCTGGGAGTCACTCAGGTTTCTGGACCCCAGCATGTCCGATGCCAGGCCTTTCTCTCCGGGAAGGGGATAGAAACTCCTGTTTCCTCTGACTCGGTGCTCTTTGCTTGTGCATATGGATAACCATTCTGTGTGTACCAATAACTCACAGGCAACAGAATTTGTCACTAAGGGGGTGTCATGACTGAGACTTTAGGCTGAAGGACTTAACGAGCTTTTTCTCTCCCTGTGATTATAATTGATGGATATGGAAAATTGCCAGGAATCACCCACGTGAGCCAGACAGCAAACCCCTACTCACTGCTTGGAAATCTACAGACTCCGGCCCTTATAGGAACCAATTGTCTCCAGCTCTTATAGGTGGATCCCCACCCTACTGAAAACTCAGACTCTCACCTTGGCCCCCTCTCCCTGCATTCCAGGCTGGCCCCCTCGGAAGGTTTCTCCTGAATAAACCTGTTACTGTTGAGCTGCCACTCTCCTGTCTTTCCTTCATTCAACTCTTTCCTTACAAGATTCTTTAGAGTATTCAATTTTGTATTTCTCTTTTTCCCCACTTATTATATTGCAAAGTGACCTGGCAAAGGTGGGCATGTAGAGCCACCGGATTCTGTGCACACGCGTGCGTGCATGTGCGTGTGTGAGTGTGCGTTGGGAGGTGATGGTGAGACAGGAGATAAGTCATCCACAGGCAGCTAGAAGTGAGACAGAGTTGAGGCAGGAGGATCGCAAGTCCAAAGCCAGCCTAAGCCACTTAGCAAGGCCCGAAGCAACTGAGCGAGACCCTGTCTCAAAATAAAAAATAAAAAGGTCTGGGCACGTGGTTCAGTGGTAAAGCGTCTCTGGGTTCAACCCCCTGTTCTGAAAAAGAATAAAAGAAATGAAATAGAAACGGGGACCTCAGAGAATGGGACCCCACCGCCCTCGATTAAAACCCGAGACCAGAGCTTACTCTTTTGTTTGTTTTCGGCTCTTACTGGAAGGTCCTCTCACACTTGGGTGCCCACACACTGTTGTAGCCCCAGGTTTCCTGGACTACCCTAACATCAGTCAATCCCCAAAAGTGTTTTGAACCCAAGCAATTCTTTTGTTTTAAGGAATAAGTACAAGACAAACTCAAGTTAGCAAACACATTAGGAATAAGAAATCAAAACTGAGGGGCTGGAACAGATGCTCACAGGTTACAGCACCTGCCGGACTTGTGCAAGGACCCGGGTTCAAACTCCAGCACCACGTACACAACTAAATGTCAGAGAAAGAAAAGCCAGATGAATAAATGAATAAAATGGATTTATTTTCTCTCTCTCCCTAGGCAGGGAGTCACCAACGGCACCCTCTTTGGGACCCCTCCCATGCTGTGGAGTTTTCCCTGCTTGCTTCTAGAAATCTGCTACTGAATTCTCATCCTCGTCTTCTTTGGGTGTGCGAGACAAGAACCCAGGGCTCCGGAGGCCCTGAGGTACACTGGGGTGGAACCCAGGGCACTCGCGGCCCTATTGGACTCTTGCTGACGTGCTCGTGGCTTTGCACACAGTGGGCATAGTGGGAGCCTTGCTGCCCGCTGCGGGAGCGCACGGAGGGCAAGCTTGGGCCAGAGCCCCGAGGCAGGAGGGTGTCCACGGTGCAGCCTGGCCGGTCTTGAGAGCTGCCTAGCGCTCAGCGGACACCAGCTCTGTGTCTCTGGACATTCCGACGTATTACCCAAGGCAAAAGCGGCACGGCTGGCAATCGAGTCAGGGTCAGGTGACCACTGACCTCCAGAAACCCTGTCTTGGCTCAGGATTAAGACCGAGGGTGCAAAATGATGGCCAGACCCTGCCACTGTCCTGGAGCATTTCCAGCCACCTCAAGAGGACACCGCTGCACCAACAACCAAAACCCTGCTAGTGAGGTAGAGGAAAGGTCAGCAGTCAGCGTGGGACAGAATGATGAGGGTCCAGACGGTGACAACCATTTTTCAAAGAGAGAACAAAGAGTTGCTGAGGGTTATTTTTCAAAAAGGATCAAAGAACATGCAAGCTTGAATGCCAGTGGGGAGGAAAAGATGATGATTAATGAGAGGAGGAAGCTCTGAGGGCTGTGAGAAAGACAAGTCCCACCCCCTCCCTTGGACTGTCAGCGGTGTTCTTTCCTGGACTCCAAGAACACTGATCAGGCATCACTAGCATGTGGTATGCTAATTAATGTCATCGATGTCATCAACGGAAACCTGGTTTTGACATTTCTCATGCCCATTAGGAGAGCTCCAGGTGGATTCAGATGAGGATTGCTAAGAACTGGCAGACACTGTCCCTGGGCTGTGGCCTTGGATTAGTGGCTGATCAACCCCACGTAAAGTGATTGGCAGCTGGTGTCCCCTAGGGTGCCGGGGACTTTCCGTTTTAGCACTGGAGCTCCCACGCTCTGGAAATCCCTCCAGCCCTGGGCAAATGAGGCCAATCAAGACTTTAGTATTTCAATACAATTTTAGACAGTCACATTCTTAACAGCAAGTTAAGATTCTTGACCTTGAAGAGCTAAAATAGCAGGTATGCAGGAAAAGATTTGTAAGAATTATTTTCAGACCAATTTAACTTTTGTTTTACATTGGTGCTATCTTGGTTCGTGGGAAACAATGTATTTCCTGGTCTTACGTGGAGTTTTTCCTCCAAGGGACTCAGACGGGAAATTTGTGCAAGCCTCTGCAGTAAAATTTATAAAGATGCTGTGACCTCAAGTCTGCAGCTGGGCTTGAAAAGGGGCCTTTAAGAAGTCCCAGGGGAGGGGCTGGAGCAGTGGTTACCTTGCTTGCCTGGCATGCACCAGGACCTGGGTTCAAACCTCAGCACCACGTACGCTATGCAACAAAGTGTCAGAGCAACAAAGGCCACATGACAAGCTAAATAAAATTGACTCTTTCTCGCACCATCCTTTTCTCTTAAAAAAAAAAAAAAAGAAGAAGTCCCAGGGGAGAGGGGTGCTGTGCTGAGGACCCAACTGGCAGCTAGAAGCACCGGAAATCGGGGAGCAGTAAGACGCTTTGAGTCAAGGGGCAGAGAACTGAGCTCTGGTTCCATTCCCCTCCCATGGGGCTCTCCTTGGCCTTGGGAAATCTGTGATAGTCCTCCTTCCTGCCCCACTCACCACGGAGGGAGGGTCCCAGGGTGCTTTCACTCGGCCCCTGCCCACCTCTTCTCTCAGGTGCTCTCCAATACCTGATCCGTGGAGTCCGGCGGCCCAGCTCAGCCCTCTTCTGATGCTGGGCTCTATTTCCTGGTTACAGGCCCTGGCTTTGGGAGCCCCCTGACTGATCTGTGAGTGACTCTCAGGCCCCACCTTCTTCCTGGTTTGGCACCAGATGGGAGGTGCTAGGTGGTTTATCTGCCCCAGGCTACCTTCTCTTTTTCCCTCTGTCCCTGGCAGGGGACCCAAGATGAAGATAAGTCCCTCCCTGCCACAGCACCAGGGAACACAAAGGGAAAGAGAAAGTAGGTGGTTCCAGAGAGAGGGAGGTGGCTGCGCCCTCCTGGGGGTGGACCCAGCTAGGACTGCCAGAGCCCTCTCCACAGGAGCCCTGCTTGGCAAGTCCTGTCCTGGCTCCCCAGCCTGCCAGGTCAGGGTACACCTGCCCCAAAGAAGGCAGGCCTGTTGACAGATCCTGTGCCCCACCCCCACCCCAGTCCTCCAAAAGCATCGGGAAGGGAATGTCAGGGCTCCAGATCCCAGAGAGGCTGATTCTCTGTAGAGATCACTCAGCTCCGGAGCACTGGCCAGGTCTGCCTGGCTGCTCCCTCCCCCTTGACCTGCTGCTTCTAGTCCTTCTGTTTCCAGGAAAGGGGTGGCGGGAGTGGCAGGAAGGGAGGGTAACTCCCCCCTGCCCCACTGGCCCTCCCAGGTCTGGGATTCAAGGACCTGGACTTCAAGTGTGCATTCCAGCTGCTGTGTCTGCCTGGCATGCTAGACAAGGATCCAAGATTAAAAACAACAAAACGAACAAAAACCCCAATCCTGAGGAGCCCTCCACCACCTCTGCGAGATTTCAGCACACAGGAGTCCTCGCCCCTGCTCCCCTCCCCTGCGCCCAGGCCCTGGGGCCACACAAGAACTGGAGTTTAAAGGGCCACAGGAGGGGTTGGGGATTTAGCTCAGTGGCAGAGGGACAGATCGGTGGCTCAGATTGGTGGCTCAGTGGTTACAGCGCTTGCCTGGCTTGCTCGAGGACGCAGTTGGAACCCCAGCACCACATACACAAAGGGTCTAGCAACAAAAGCCACATGAATAACTAAATAAAGTTGATTCTCTCACTGCCCATCCTTTCCTTCTCTCTCTTTAATAAAAGTAAAAAAATAATAAAAGTTAAGGGCCACAGGAACTGTGTCCTCCTGGTCCTACTGTGCTGGGGCTGGGGCAGGAATGCGGCAGGGGGGGTAGTTTGAAAGGTCAGTTGGGGGTGCTAGAAATAACTGGAGAGGAGCCTCCCCCACCACATCCTCCATTCAAGACAAACAACCGGAAGGTATCCAACTTGTGCCAAAGGAAGCCAGACAATCACTTAAAGACATCTGCACCTTAAAAGACGGGACAGCAGGGTGGCTGCCTAACACAGTCTTAGGCACTTGGTGGACCAAGTGCAAATTGAGGCAGAAACTGAAAGGTTGCTGGGCTGTGAATATGTTAATCCTCTCCAACCGAGTGCGGGCTGTTTACCCTCCCCTTCCCTGGGAGTCTGCCTGGGGAACACACTTGCTCAGTCCCGTGCACCGCGGTTGAGTGCTCCTCGGTCCACTCCACACAACACACCTCTCTATCCTAGCACTGCATCCGAACCCTATTCCAATCTATGTCTGTCCCTGTGGGTGCGAGTTCGGATGCTCCGGATCTGTCTCCATCTCTCCCTGGCTGGAGAAGAGTCTTCCGCCCTTTCCTAGGATATCTTCTGTGGCTGTCTTGAGACGGCCCCTTTTTATACCATTTCTAACTTCTTATCTCTGCGCGACACTGCCTTGCAGGGCAGTTCACACACTTACCGCACAGAAATCCTCACCCAGTGTTCTTAAAGTCTTACTTGATGGACGTGGAAAATTACCAGAAGCCACTTAGCCAGGCAGCGTAATCCCCCTGCTCACTGTTTCCAAACCCACAGACTCAGCCCTCATCAGAATCCGGTGCCTCGGGCCCTAATCAGAGGATCCCCACCCTACTGAAAAACAGTCTAACTGCTAACTGTCCAGTGCACGGAGCCTGCGCAACAAGGCCTGAGCTTATGGATTACGTGTGACTTGGAACTGAAGGAGCAGAGCTCTTCACCGTATGTTTAGCCATAAGAAGTTGTTTGGACCAAGTGTGTGTGGCCCAATAGATGGGCGGGTATCGAACTCGAAAAAAATATCAAAAGAGAAAGCCGGAGGCGACAGATGCGCTAGGATGACCCGGGAGTGAAGACGCCAAGGAGGAGACTCCACCAAGGACTTCCACCGGGACAGACGGTGACTCCACCGCGTCCACCCTCCGCCATGGCCTCTTCACATGCTGGTAAATACGGAGTAGAGACACTTCCCGGAAAGGACTCCTCGCCCATCCCACTCACACATGAACTTGCCCTTGACTACTTAACATTTGTGTGGAATATCTCAGAGTCAACGATTAAGTAATAACTGATAATTGAGAGTGTACTGGAGCCGTGTGATAACCCGAACACGTATTACGATAGTGACACATGAGTATGTTTGGATGGTTGGATTAGGGCCCCTAAATAAAGATTTAAAATGAATGAACTTGCCTCATCCCGTATCTCACAGCGCTACTTATTGGTGTTGCCCTAAAGAACCTCTTTGGGACTGAGGCTTCAGCCCTTGGTCAGGGTAGGTCACCACCGCAAGGCAGACAACAATAATACCCATAACCTTGGGAAACGCCACTTATGACACTGTCCTACTGAAAAACCCAGTCTAACCAGGAAACTAGCACCTCAGCCCCTCCCCATTCGCTCCCTCTATCCACCCCAGTCTGTAAGCGGCACAGGGGGCCCAGCCTCCACTGGGTCCCCCTGATGTGGGGTTTTTGAGATGAGGCTGGATTCTCTGCTCCCGCTGGTGAATGGAGTCTGGACCGCTGCAGATTCCAGCTGCCAAAACAGCCCACTTCTAGGGTTTGCAGCGATTCCCAGATAAAACTGGAAATTTGGCCTGGCTGCAGCCGAAAGTGTTAGCAATTCTCCAGCTAAAGCTGGGTGTTGCAGCTCTTGGTGTGGCGGAAATTCATCCCGGGAATTCGGGGCTAATCTTCTGGGTTCTTGTCTCATGAATTTGAAGAATAAAATTCACAGACAACAATGGAAGGAAGCGTAAAAGGAGTAAGATTTATTTAGGAAGAGCAGAGACTCTGCAAAATGGAGGGGCACCTGGAAGCAGGACACCTAAAGGAGGTTAGGCCAGGGGTTATATAGATTTGGGGTATGAGCATAATTAACATTCATGCAAAGCAGGCATTCAGAAATGCATCAACTCCAACGGTTAAAAGCTATGTAAAACAGGCATTGAAACTGGTCAAGATCACCATTGGTTAAAACAAAAGGTGGCAAAAACTTCCTAGTACCCACCTGTGACCACCCCCATCTCTTAGTTGGAATAAGGGTGAGCCTCAAGGTCTTTTTGCATTTGAAGGCCCTGGGCGTGCCTGTGACCACCCCCACCTTAGTTGGGACCTAGGTGAGCCAGGAGGTCTTTTTGCATCTGAAGGCCCTGAGCACGCCCTGTCAATCACTCTCTGCCTCTGCCAGCTAGCTCTTGGATGGGGGCCCTCTGTCCTGACTACCTAGCCCTTTCACTGGCTCTCCTAATCTGTCTCACCCCCTCCGCAGGTGCCTCCCGAGTAAACCTGTGTTACTGTTGATCCGCCGCTCTCCTCTCTTTATTTCCTTCATTTTTTTTCGTCTCTTTTCTTACAGTATTCGAATCTTATATCAGGCTCCTAACAGGAACCCTCTCTGTTGTTTTGATTTTCCATCCTGCTTGAGCTAAAGGATCCCTGGAGCCAGTGACAGGGCCACAGCCTGTAAAAGATGCCAGAATGAGCCAGATCCTTCTAGGAAAAGTGATCAGATCTGCACAATAGGTCAACCTCAGACTGGTGACGCCCCCTGGATTTGATGCCAGTCATGGGAACTTTGACTTGGTGGAAAACCGGCAGAGAGGAAGTCCAGGCCAGGCTTTCGGGAGGGGAACAGAGGACCCAGAGTGCAGAGCTGGCTTCCCTAACCAAGGAGCGTTATTCCTTGGGAAGGGCTGTTTTCCAGGGGGCTGAGGCTCGGGAATGTAATTGTCTTTCCAAGGTACCAGCCCCTAAGTGGCAGAGGGAGGTGTGGGCGGAGGATCAGCAGCAGCCACGGCTAAGCCACGGCCACACGTGTGTAAACCTCACTGTGATGAGGGTGAGCTGCCATAGCTGTTCAGAGGTCACCAGTCACGCTGATGCCGGTGATGTGGATGTTGGGTTCGTGTCCTCTCGGAGTCGAAGAATGAAACCGAGGGACACCGAGGCAAGCAGAGTAAACAGTTTATTTAAGAAGAGAGAGAACAGGGCAGACTTCCCTCAGGTGGGGAAGGGAACCAAGAGCTCATGGTGGGGTTGAGTTCATGTCTTATATATGCTATCTTTCTCCTTTTGGTCCTTATCTCCCTGCCCTTGCACTTAGATGTTATGTCCTTGCCCCTGCACCTAGGGGCCAGGGGAAGGGAAGTGGTTCCTCCTCTAGCGGCAGGAGTGTTTGCCTTTGGGCCTCATTGACATATCAAAGGGAATGTCAAAAGAGAAACCGGTCTCCTCCAGACCGACTCAAACATTCTACCTACTCTGACTGCCTAACTTTCTATCTCAAGAGCGTCCCAATCTCTGAAGCTAGTAAGGTGGTTCAGCGGGGTGGGTAAGGTTCACACCAGGCTTTGAAATTTTCCATACCCATCACCTAGCAAGCCATGAGTTAAGGTGGGAAAGCAAAGAGGAAAAGCCTTATGGTATCTTTTTTTTTTTTTGAGAGAGAATAAACTTCATTTAGTTTTTTTTCATGTGGCTTTTGTTGCTCAGACACTTGGTTGTGTTTGTGGTACTGGGGTTCAAACCCATCAGCTTGCGTATGCCAGCAAGTCCTGTAACCGCTGACCTACCGCTCCAGCCCCTTATGGTATCTTTTTTTCTTTCTTTCTTTCTTTCTTTTTTTTTTTTTTAAGAGAGAAGGACACAGGGAGAGAGAATCAATTTTTATTGAGTTTTTCACATGGCCTTCGTTGCTCTGACACTTCGTTGTGTACGTGGGTGCTGGGGTTTGAATCTATGTATTTGTGCATGCTGGGCAAACGTCGTAACCATGAAGCCACCGCTCCAGCCCCATCTTTTTTTAAGATAGAGACAGAGAGAAACAATTTTTATTTGGTTTTTCATGTGACTTTCATTGCTCTGATAGTTCGTTGTGTACATGGTGCTGGGGTTTGAACCCGAGTACTTGCACATGCCAGGCAAGCGCCATAACCGCCAAGCCACCGCTGCGGCCCCCTTATAGTATCTTTCCATGGCTGCTGTTCAACCCCAGTACTCTTTTCTGATCCCAGAGAAAGAACCTGGGAGAGGGTTTGGACGTATTACTACTCCTGCGCTCCAGGTGGGGGCCGGGGACGGGTGGCTGTCTTCAGATGTTTTAGGGACATGCAATGAATAAGCGCAGAGTCAATGGTCAGCAGTCAGAAGTGGTGGCCCCAACCGAGGTCTTGTTCAAAGCAGACATCACAGCAGGGAGCTAGTGTGGAAATATTACTGCGCACCTTCAAGGCCTCTTTTCAAACTTGAACGACCTTGCGGTTCATCTGTGGGAAGACTCCATCCAATTCCTTTGACCCAGAGGCAGGTGGGGGTGAGCCCAGATGGGAGTCACAGGAAGGACTAAAACTCAGGCTGAAGGACACACCAGCCTTGGGACTCTTTCAAGGTCTGCTTAACATAGATCCTGAGCCTCCTTCTACCCAGAACCGCAGCAACCAAAATGGGCTTTCCTGCGACATAGCCCCTCCCACAAGGCAGGAGCGTAAGGAAAGAAGCTGGGAAGGAAGTAAGAGAGGAGGCTCAATAGTAACAAAGGTTTGTTAGGAGAGACCTGCGGAGGGGTGGACGTAGAGGGAATGCGGGGGCAGAGGCCAAGGTCGAGTTTTCTGTTTAAAATGGGAATCTCTGTAGGGTGGGATTTTTGTGATAAGGTCAGTAGATTTGGAAACAGTGGGTAGGGGGTTGCTGTCTGGCTCACGCAAGTGGTTTCTGTTAATTTTCTTTTCTTTCTTTTTTATTTTTTAAGAGAGAGGGAGGGGGAGAGAGAGAGAGAGAAAGACAGAATCAACTTTATTTAGTTTTTCATGTGGCTTTTGTTGCTCTGACACTTCATTGTGTGCATGGTGCTGGGGTTTGAACTCCTGTCCCTGCGCATGCCAGGCAAGCACCTTAACCACTGAGCCACGGCTCCAGCCCAATTTCTGGTAATTTCCCACACCCATCAGGGAACGCTTATCTCTTCCCACCTAAATAAACGCCGCCTCCTTTACTCTTATCTGTGAATTTTATTCTTCAGATTTGTGAGACAAGAACCCAGAAGGAATTGGTGAGGTGGGGAATCTTAGCTCAAACTCAGCCAGGGTCATTTTCTTCCATCCCCACCTAGCAACTGGAGTTGGGGAGGTTCCTCTCCTCCTTGGTGACCTTGGTTCAGCTTCAGGAAATGAAGCCCGCTGGACCCTGACTGGTGTTTACCCCCACACTCCACCCTTCGGTGCCTGGGGTCCCTAAAGTCCCTCACAATCTTATGCCACCCCATATTGCTTGTGAAACCACAGGGACAGGGCTCTGGGGACTCTAGCAGCAAAGAGGCAGAAGCAAGCAGCAGGCCAGCTAGAGCGATTGGATGGAGACTCCAGAGGAAGGCTTGGGTGCCATATGCATATCTAATGCCATCCTGTCTTGTGACACCACCTCTCATCCGTGGTTTCCTCCATGAACAGGGCTGCAGCCGTTCAGTGTGGTGGAGAAGCTGGAGCAGGGTGGGAGGCTAGAGCCTAGAGCTGCGTTTCCACAGCGATGGGGCAATTGGTAGGGAAAGAGCTCACAGCGGGAGCCACCAGAACCCCAGCACTGCCCAGTGACACTTCACACAGTCCTGGTCACTCGTGTGCCATAAAGCAAGCAGACCTTGGGCTGGGGTGAAGGCCCTCCCTGTGTACATTGCCCCGTCCAGTGGAGAGGTTGGCACGGCCTCCACAGGGCCCACATATCCACCCCAGGGCGGGGGGAAAGCACTGGGAGGAACACAGGTGACAGTATCCCTTGATCTCCCACAGTGGCCCAGGCACGAAGCCCGCCGTCTATTTATCAGGACCATATCCGTGACACCAGGGAAAGCAGTCTCTTACTGGAACCTGTGTGCTGCCTCCCAGAAGTGTCAGAGTAACAAAAGCCACATGAAAAACTAAAATAAAATTTGATCCTCTTGCTCTCTCTCACTATCTCTCTCTCTTTAAAAAAAAAAAAGAAATACTGGGGATCGAACCCAGTTAACCACTGAGCCGCATCCCCAGCCCTATTTTGTTTTTTGTTTTGAGACAGTTTCCCTAAGTTGCTAAGGGTGACCTCAGACTTGTGATCCTCCTGCCTCGGCCTCCCAAGTTGCTGGGGTTACAGGTGTGCACCACCGTGCCTGGCTATTCCAATCTTTATTTATTATTATCTATAACACTCAAGTCCTGCATCAACGTTATGCAAATTTGCATCGTGCTATTATCAATCACATCACATGTATAAAGGGGTAAGGCGGCCACATGGGTTCAAGATCTGAGACCAAAGGCAGACAGCAGATACTGAACGCAGGGTCACTGGAGGTGGTCAGATCAGATCAAGAACCAGAAGCAGCCAAAGAACTTGTGCAGGGTACAGAGCGCGGGACTTTGTCCTAGGCCAAGTTCTGGACCAGTGGCTATTTCAGTGTCAGCTTCAGGTGTGAACTTGGAGGGGCTGTGGGTAGTCATCACAGGCAGAAGAAACTGCTCTGCTGAGGTCTGAGGACAGATTGGAAGGTTCATCCCTGTGGTGACTTTCCTGCGCAAGGCTGGTGACGAGTGACCAGTGTCGGGGTCGGGTGCTGCTGTGTCCAGGAGTGGGGTGCTCCACCTTTGTCCGGCGTATTCTACAAGCTCACGGGCCTGGTTTTTCCAATATGGGGTTGATATGCTGCCACCTCACGTGCTTCTGATTCCTTCAGTAGGTTCACAGGTGTTTATTTTATTAGCACAATTAATTTGTCAGTTTGTGCCTTACTGTGGGGCTAGGCACACGGTGGAAGTACATACAAGAGTCATTCTACCTTAGCACTAACACCCCAAATGAAATAACTCGTGGCAAACTACTGCTTTCTAAATAGGAGCAACTCGGTATGAGAAGTACTCTTCTGTCCCGTGGAGAACCCCGGCAGGGTTCTCCTGCCTTCTCTCCACGGGGCGAGGTAGAGCGGCCTTCTCAAGGGGCCTGCCTGGGCAAGCAGACCACACGGATGTACCCGCCTGTGCTTCAGGGTCTGTGGGAGTATATAACTGCCAATGCTGGGCACCACGGTGCACTTCTGTAATCCCAGAGAGTTGGAAGGCTGGGGCAGGAGGATCACAAGTTCAAGGCCGGCCTCAGCAATTTAGCAAGCAGACCCTATCTCAAAATGAAAGCCAAAAAGGCCTGGGGATGTGGCTCAGGAGTAAAGTGCCCCTAGGTTCAAATCCCAGTACCAAACAAATAAGTAAATACAACTGCCGTAAATTTGCACTAAGTGTCCCTTGGGTGCGAAGGGTCACATCACCTATACTTGTGAGGCCCAGGTCCCCAACACGGCAGGTTTTACTTGTAAATTTAGATTTTCCCCCTCCCTCCAAGGGGTCAGTAAAGCTGGCCATTGGGGTGCTGCTTGGGCAGTCCCTGGCCACTGATGCTCCTTGTCCCCGATGTGGTGTCTTCGGAGCCTGCAGCAGGAAGTTGTCACCTGTGTCCCAGGCCGGCTTGAGAAAATGTTCAGTAGGTTTGTCCTCTCTGTAACCTTAATGCTGGTGGCCACGGGCATGTCAGCACTGGAAAGTGTGCAGGACGCTGGTGTCTGTGTTCTCGCTCAGCGTCCTGGGTGCTCAGGGCCCAGCAGTCCACCTGTGTAGAGTAGCTCTGGGTGCTTAGGCAGCGCCAGCAGGCATCCTGCTTTCAGTGGTTCCAGCTGCTGCTGGAGTGCACGGCAGGGGCAACCAGGTTCCCTGGTCACTCGATCACCTGTGGAGTGCCACCCTCAGCACTCAGCCGGATCAGGTCCTTAACAGCCACCTGCCTTCCGATGGGCTCTTCTGCTGGGCGGGCTGCCTCAAGCCCGTAAGGGAGTCCACATAAGTCAAAGCGAAGTGGCCCCTTCTGGTAACAGGAGAGGGTAGTGTGCCCCACGCCCCTCAGTGACGCCCAGTTCAGGCATGCCGCAGCTGCAGATGTTCTCACGGATGTCCCCAGAGTGTCACAGCTGCCCAGGGTCATGGGACCTGCACACTTTGATGGATACTGCGGCCCAGTGGAAGTGTCCCCTGGCGGGGTGTTTTAACCATTTGCCTCGTCATTGCCTGGAAGTGGGAGGGCGGTGGGCAGGCGCAGGGTACATGGTGACACTACACAATTTCTTCCTTAGCTGTTCCCCACCGAGGCTGCATGATTGTCAGTGTCACCTGTGGGGCAGACGAAGCCAAGTCCCCTGACTGCAGCCCAGCTGGCAGTGCGCTGGTTAAGGGCCTGCTCTTCGTTTTCCTTTGGTGTCGGGGAACCCAGGGCTGCTTAACCACTGAGCCACACCCCCAGCCCATTTTTTATTTTTGTGACAGGGTCTCGCTAAGTTGCTGATGCTGGCTGTGAACTTGCGTTGTCCAGCCTCAGCCTTCCAAGCTGCTGGGACGACAGGTGTGAGCTCTGTGAGCAGAGCCACCCCGGCTGAGTCGCCATCCCTGGGCGACTCCAGTGCTGGAGCAGGGCACTTCCTGTAGGTATCTGTTGGGGGGCTGTATTGTCCCCCCCCGGGAGCCGATCAGGAGGAGGGTGAGTGCCGACCCTCGTCCGGGGACCCCTTCCCTCCCAGCCAGGGAAACGAGGCAACCACAAGCAGCTGATGGCAGCTCAGAATCCGTTTATTACTAAGGCACACGGGTTTTTATATATGGAGGAGGGGAGACAGCCAAGGAATCAATAATCCTTCTAAGGGAGTTGCCAGGGGTTATGCAGATTTTGAGTACAGACAAACAACTAGGTAGGGAACAGCCTGTGGTTAGCACATTCCAACACATCCTAACTCTTTGCATAA
>PVKS010038207.1:0-18085 GCA_004027875.1 Aplodontia rufa
ATATTACAATGCTTCTTACTAAACCCCCAGTGCCAAGAGGATAATCGAATCACTGGTGCAACTCACTAGAACCATTCATTTACTTTAGCTTTTCAAATACATTTCTTTAACAAGTCCATGATGCAGAAGTTGGAGTAAAATTTCAAGTTTAATCTTTTCACTGTGCCCAAAGGGAGCCCTAAGTCTGGAGTTATCCAAGACCTCAAGTACGGTTTGTGGCGAGGCTATGTTCTGCGTTTTTACTGTTGTTCTTCCTTAAATCAAGTTCACCCTTCCGAAACTGATAAAACATAGCCTCATGACTGCCTTTAATGTTTTGCAAAATCAACTAATATGAGGATTGAAACCCAAAGGGTCTGAGTGCTGCTTAACTTTCCAATTATACCCACCACCCTCTCCAATGCATCTGTTGTTACAGTGTTGAATCTTTATCTGTTCTCCCTCAAATTGCTGTTTAAGGACACATTGATCAGCATGGTGGCTCTTTAGCCAAATGTGTACTTATTTCCTTATCTTTGAATACCATAGCCTATCTCTTTGTGGAATCTGTATGGACCATGGTCGTATTTATATATTATGTTTATAAAGGCAACAACTCTATTTTGGTGGCTCTGTATAGACCATTCTCCATCATACCTCAGAAGGACAATCAAGATAGACCAGATTCCTACCCATTAGTGACATCAGAGAAACACTGGACCCTTCTTCAACAGGAAGTCACAATTCACAACTATATTTCCAACTTATGGAATTGAAGACTCTTAGGATTGTCAATCCGCCCAGCTGTCAAGGTGATGTTATTTGAAAGGCAAAAGCTCATATAGTAATTATCTTAATTAATATGTCCTAAATATGTTTTTCCTAGCCTGCTAGGTCAGGAAGTCATTGGTCTCTGCTGCTCACTAGAGTGGATTTTTCCTATGTGTACCCAGTTGTGACAGAGTCCCTGTTCAAGGAAAAGTGCAGATTTTGCTTCCAGCCCATGCAGCAAAAGTGCCCTGTGATGAGCAGCGAAACAGTGACTATTCTGCTGGATTCTACGGTGGCCCTTCAGGGAAGGAAGGCACAGGGAAAGGCACAGCATCTCTCCTCCCTTGATCCTCATCTGGCACCTTCAGGTTATACTCCTCTGGATGGTCCCAGACCCCCAACCCCAACCAATGTGCAAGAAAATTCTAACTGTGTTCATAACAACCGTATCTCCTGCCTTTATTTAATTCTTAACACATTTTGAAATTGTAAAAGCAACATATATTTAAGGAAGAAAGTTGAGAGAACAGAAAAGCACAAAGAAAGAAGAAACCTAAATCACTAGAAAACTCTGTATTCACAGATAACCATCACCAACACTTCAGAATAAAACCTTGGTCTTTATGCCCTACTGTGTCCCCAACAGGGAATAGAATACTACTGTGGACATTTCTTCCATTCTGAATTATACTTCAAGGTAATTGTCAATGACTGAAGTTTTCCATTGATCAATCTCCTCTTCTTGGTCTTGTGGAAGCTCCTACTATCTCCTACTACAGTATATGGAACCAAACATCCATCTACATAGGTCTTTGTTCATGCACATTTATGATTTTTTCCTGCGAGTAGAATTAGTGTGACAAATGGATACTCATTTCTAAGACTTCTGAGACATATTGACAAGCTGCATTCCAGGGCATTTGTAATAATTTATGTTCCTCTAAGGAGGGGATGTGTTTCTTCATACCCCTTCCAACACTGGATCTTGTCTTTCATTTCCCTTTGCCAATTTTATGGAGGCATATGTGAATCTATTCATAGCATTTTCTTGATTATTGTGATCTAGAATGTTTTTATATGATCATTAGCACTTGTATTTCAACTTTGTTTAGTTAGATGTCCCCATCCTTGTCTATTTTTTAGGGGTGGGAATCAGGGATTGAACCCAGGGGTGCTAACACACTGAGCCACATCCTTAGCCATTTTTGTTTTTTATTTTGAGACAGGGTCTTGCTCGTTGCTTAGGGCCTCACTAAAATGCTGAGACTGGCCTTGGACTTGCGATCCTCCTGCTTCAGCCTCCTGAGTTGCTGGGCTTACAGGTGTATGCCACTGTGCTTCATTTTTTTTAAGTCTATTTTTCTACAGATGTTTATTTGTAAGCACTCTTTAAAATATTAACTACAACTCTATATCCTGTTATACATAGTACTAGTAATTTGTGGTTTTTCATTGTGTTTATGCAGAAGTCATATTGACCTTATAATTAGAGGCCTTCCCTTAAGATTATACAAATATTTACCTATGTTTCCTTCTACTATTTGTTTATATTTAATTCTAAACATCTAAAATTTTAGTGTATAGCATGTGTTATTTTCTAGAGCCAACCAATTATCACAACACCATTTATTGAACATTTCATGATATTCTTATTATTTGAAATGCTACCTTTAGCATACATTAAGTACCTGCTCTCTCGTTTTTCCATTGAGATTCTATCTGCACAAATACCAAACCATTTATTTACTTTAATCTTGTAATATGATTCAATACGACAGTTCAAATTTGTCAGCCTCCTTTGCCTCCAATCACTCATTTTTTGAGAACAGGTTGAATATTCCCACCTGTTTATTTTTTTTTCCAGATGAACTTCAGAATCACTTATAAAATCCCTTCCCTATATCCAAATCTTCTGGGTACTGACAAGCTAGAAATAACTGTCCCACTTACAATATGGATTTTCCTAGCCCCATCCATGCTCTCTGATTTTCCATTTATGCGTATTTCTGTTGTCTGCCTACAGTGAAGTTTCAACATTATTGAGTTGATTATTTCTCTGCTTGGCTTCCTGTTCGCCACCCTGGATAGAATCTGAAGAGGCCTCCAGCTACCACGGCTTGCTGCAATACTGTGTAGCAGAGGCTGGAATGGTGTACCAGGGCTAGAAGGGCAACACAAAGGCCTGGTCCTGGTGGCGGCTCTGTCACACCCACTCTTGATGACTTTAAGTCACTCCCTTCCCTGGGTTTGTTTACTTCTCTGTAAAATGACAGGTTTAGTCTATAAAGCTGAGGTTTTTTTTTTTTCAGGTTAAAGTTCTGATTATGTCAAAAAGGAAACGGTGGATGGGACACTCCTTTGAGGACGGAGGCCCGCTGAAGTTCGAAGGTCATGTCTATTAACAGAATGCTTAGGTGAAGGAGAAGAGAATAAAGGGGTGGTTGTCTAAGTGTGTCAAGTTTAGTCTGAGAAAACCCGGAGATGGGAAGCTTGAGCGTGGGATGTTGAGAGCCTCAGCAAATATGCGGGACCAGCTTCCTCATGCAGAATGTGTGCACAAACCTGAGAAGCAGGGAAGGCAGATTAGATCCAATGGGACCAGAGAGCATGGACCGGAGAGCAGCAATGCAGGAAAATGGAGTTGGAGCAGTTTTCATTTCCTGCTGCTTTTCCCAATGTCTTGGGAAGCAGTTCTACAGAATCCACCCACTCAAAAGCATGAGCGCCTAGTCAAGAAAGTCCAGCCCCAGCCTCAGATTTCCTTGGTCCAAAGGATTATCAAAGAATTCAGGTAAATCAGCTCAGGGGCCTTGGCCTTGACCTAGACAGTTCCAGGAGTTTTAGGGTATGGGAAGTGGAGAGCAGAGGCTCTTCCCCGGCCCAGGAGACAGAGCAGGGCATGAAGACTGTGTGTGAAGCACAGTGGGGAGCTGCCCCTTCACCCCATGTCTCTGGCGGGAGGGATTGGACAGGCCACCATGCAGAGCTCTGCGAGGGAGTCAGATGTGTTCTGATGCTCAGCGCTGCCTACCTGCTCCCTGGGAGAAGGAGTCTGGCTCCACCGCCAAGGGCAGAGGTTCCTCGGCAGGTGAGCGCCTTCTCCCACCAGCTGTTCAGCAGGTGGGCGTTGGAATGCTGCTCCCGGGCACCCTGGCCTCACTCAACCTGCCATTTCACACACCCATCCCTTAACCTCATTCTCTGCCCATTTCATTCCTCTTCCCACGCAGTGTTTACTAAAAATCTCTCCTCCCCGCTGGATGAAGCACGAGACCTGGGTTTCCTGGGCTGTCTGGGAAATGTTCCCACAACCAGTAAGCCACCAGGCAGAGAAACACTGGGCATCCAACCTTGCACCACCCACTCAAAGCGGAAGGACCCCATCCTCCACCTTGGGGGTCACAGACGTTCTTGGGGACAAGAAAACTAAGCAATCATTGAGAAGAATGACTTTTCCTCTGGGGCTTACAAGTGAGGAAACAAAAACACCTTACGGAAAGGGAGATAAAGGATCCTGTGGCTTCACTGTTTGTTTATAAAGAAGGGGACAGCAGTCAAGGGACAGGCCAGAACCTGCGTGGCATTTTATAAGCATTGTGTCTGTAAGCCAGCGTCTAGTTACATGTTTTCTTCTATAGACTAGGATCTTGCTGCTCGTGGTGTGGTCCAGGGATGAGCAGACTTGGTGCTGCCCAGTGCTTGCTACAAATGCGGAATGCCAGATCCCACTCCTGGAACCCTGAACCCACATCTGCATTTTAACCAGGCCCTGGAGAGTGCAATGCACGTTTCAGTTTGAGACGTTTTGCTTTGGAACACTGCTTCTCAATCCTGCACACTGGAATCACCTTGGAAAAGTACCAGGGACTGGGCCCACTCCCACACCCACAGATAATGGTTTAATTGTTCTGGGGCACAGCCAAGACAATGGGCTTAAAAAAAAAACAAAAAAACCTCCATGGGTGAGTCTAACATACAGCAAAATTTGAGAACCACTGTCTGGCGTACATATAAATGGATTAAAAGAAAACAAGGGAGAGAAATTCTTTCCTGGATTATAAATAGAATCATAGGAAGCTTTGCAAATAATTATGGCAAAATTCATTTAGAATGGATGGCGCATGCCACTGACGTGATGTGTCCACCATACAGTGTCAATAAATGATGTGTTTAAGAGCAAAACAAAACAAAAACATTGAGCCATAGTCATCAGTGGAGTTAAAAGATAACACTTCCTTTCTCCCCTTCTTTTCTTATCTTGTGACCGAGAATCAAGATGAAACCAAAAAGTCTCTCCATAGGACAATTTTCAGACTATGGCAAATGGGAACGTCCCAGTGCTCTGGTTCTCTTAGCATGATTTCCTTTTTGCAGTGCACATTTTGGTCTGATAGTGTGCTCTGCACTCAGGCTCTAAGTATAGTGGAAGCTCTTGTGTTCCCTTGTAGAATACAGAGTTTCCTTTTACTCACATACTCCTTTAATGTAGTTGGACACCAATCTTTCTAGCTTAGAAAGGAGGTTTTATTTCATTGCCAGGGGATAGAACTTCCAAAAAACACAAATGTCTTTCAGCATCATGTTGAGTAAATAATCAAGGGTCTATGAATTGGTCTCTCTCTTAACTTCCTGCCTTATTTTGCCTTCAAGTCATAGGTGAGCTACGAAAGGACATCTGCTCTAATGTTCCAGTCATCAACATAGGATATCAGGCCTGAAGAGAAGTCTTAGCCTACAGGGCTTCCTGGGCTTTACACAATTATCTGCTCCTGGAGTTTGCCAACAAAAAAACAACATGGATGTACGTCTGTGAACCAGTTGGTACCTTTCCTTAGAATTCAAGCTATGCTGGAAAAAAAAATCAACTCAGAAAGATACACAGTGACTCCTGGTTCAAGTTTCCCAGCCATATCGGATTTTATATATGATATGGCCACTGTGGAAACAGCAGAAAAACTGTGGGTGTCCTCTCTGCCTGCTTCCGAGGCGGCACGGAGTTCACATCCCCACTTACCCACCTTTAACACCTATAGAGGGCTCTGTGAGCTCCCAGAGCCCCACAAGGAACCCAGCCAGTTCACTGAGAATGGATGGGGCTGAGGACAGTGACCTGAGACTCTGGATGGCGCTTCTTCCAGGTCTCTCTACAGCCAGGGATGCAGTGTCAGGAATGGGTCAGAACAGAGTCCTCAGGACAAAGCTATGCTGGGGGTGGAGTGGAGGGAGGACTGGTGAGGTCTTGGGGGCTTGGCCAGGACTGGTGGCTTTCAGTTCAATAGAGAAAGCAAGACCAACAGCGCTCTCCATCCAAACCAAACTTTCCAGCTTGGCCCAACGCGAGGTGGGAGCCGTTACCCACAGTATACATGTGCGACAAAACCCCGGCACTCAGGATGGCTCCGCCAAAGTCTATTGAACCTCCTTGGATTGGTTTGTGAACTGACCCACAGAAAGCTTGGTTCTTACAAAAAAAAAAAATTCATTCCCTTTTAGTCTCCCTGTCCCCAGCTGCCCAGGCCCCCTCCTTGGACACAGAGGCATAAAGGGCCTCATGCATGTGCCTAGCTGGCACTCCCTTCCTTGTAAGAAAGGTCCTTCCTGCTGTGTGAAGGGCACCTCCTTGCTCTCCTCTGGCTCACGCACAGCCATGTAGAAAACTCTGTGGCCCTTTTAGTACCCTCCCTTCATTCTTTGAGAAGTCCCAGGACACTATGGCACATGGCACAGAGAATGAGCGTGAAACTGCTCATCACCAGCATCCCGCAGGAGGGACCTTCATTTCAACGATGTTTTCTCCCACCAAATATTAGCTCAGCTCTTCTGTGCAAACTCGCTGGATGCTGCAGAAGAGGAAGCCATGAATGAGCAAGACATGCTCTCCTGTTGGGGGACCTCAGACCCAGGTGAGGTTGGGATCCACATTCCAGCCGATGGCCATACAAGCAAGAGAAATCCAAAAGGATCAAGGAGGAGACGACAAACCCTTGAGACCTGCAGCAGCAAGGGACTGGGAAGGAAAAGGCTAGTGTGAGCCTGTTCCATATAGATTTGAGCCTCTCCGCAGCCCTACCATTACACCTTCGTAGGCACTTCCTTCTCCACACCTGGCCAAGGTGGGGCTGAGGGAAGAAGATTCTAGAACAGGATTTAATGGGTGCTGTCTTGGATCATGGTCAGTTGAGGATGGCTCTGGAATCTTCTCAGCTGGACTGTGCCTCCCTTGAGGTCAGGTGTGGACAAGTGGCTGCATGTTTCAGTCATCACCCTATTTCTCACCATCACCAGACAAGCGAGTATTATTTTCCCATTTCTCAGACAAGGAAACAGAATCAGAGAGGTTAAGTAACTTGCCCAAGATTGCTCTGCTGGTTGGAGTCAGAGCTAACTGGATCAAGAATCCGGGGTGGACTGGTTACTCCAGCTCAGACCTCTTTCCCCCTCTCTTACTGTACCAGGTTTTGTTCACCTCGATGTTCCTTGGTACCCCTTTTGATTACTGAACTGAATTTGTGCAAATTAGGGGTTTTCCATATTCCCAACTTCAACTTCAAAACTCAGGTCCCATTTCACAACCTTTCCACACGTTGGGGCAGCAAGTTGTAACTAAGCCCCCTGTGCGTGTTTCTCAATCACTGACGATGCTTCAACCGTGCTCTGAGAAACAAAGGTGTCTTTCACGTTATTCCCCGACAAAAACAACTCTGCAGCTCGAGTGAATGCTAACTTCTGGAGCCATTTGTCCCAGTGGTTATAAGACTGATTCCATTCTCATTTTAAAATGTCACCCTGATTCCTTAGAGGCCCACACAGCAACTTGAAAACGCCACGGAACATTTATCGAATACATTCAGACTCAAATCCCAATGCGTACTATGATCTGTGCTTTCATGGAGAGGAAGGCACATGTAGGCTCGCTTACTAAGCTTTTGAGCATGCTGTACACTCTAGTGTCCGGCCCGGCGATGACTCTCACTGTTAGAGGTTCCTTCAGCAACATTCACAGGGGTTTTCTGTGAGTCAGAGAGAAAAATGGAAGAAGTCTACACTCCCTTCCAGGAGAGTGGCTTGAGGAGGTCTGGGCCATTCCTCTGCCTGGCCTTGGTGCGTTGTTGGAACCTCCAATCTCCTTTCTACATGTGTAAACTCTGTAGCGATCTGGAGTAGGAGTCTAAGTAGGAGAAACCTTCTAGGAAATATTTCTGGAAAGAGCTAGGACCACTGTGGGAAGCTGAGACCTACATGCCCAGAGTCAGGTGCACCGTGGCATCGTCTATTGTGGTTCTGATGGCTTCTAACCTCTGTAGGTGCCTTCACCTGCCTCCACAGCACTCACTGAAATGTTCCAGGATCCTCCATTCGAGAACACACCACTCACTTAAGCACACCCCTGCCAAAGGAAAATGCTAACAATAGTGTAGTCAGCTTCCAAGACAAACTACAATCTACTCGCCAGCCTCACCTATACTTATCAACGTCAAAGCAATGATGCATCTGGTGATGAGGAAAGATCTTCAGAGCAAGGAGGCAACCCTGAGGTAGAGAGGTAACTTCTTAAGGTTGTGATTAAAATCCAGGTCTCTGAGCTTCTCACTAGGACCAACTATTGTGTAACTATGGCTCAAGTTCAAATTTGATTTTTTTCTCCTTTTCCAAATGCGTTAGCTTCCTCTTGCTGCTAAAAACATATTACTGCCAATATAGTGACTTAAAACCACACAAACGCATTATCTTACAGTTCTGGGAGTCGAAAGTGTGGAATGAGTCTCAGGGGGCTAGAACCAAGGTGGCATCACTATCAGGGATGGTCCTTTCTGGAGACTGGAGAGGAGTCTGCTCCTTGCCTTCTCCAGCTTCCAGAGGCTGTCTGAATTATTTGGCTTGGGTTGCTTTTCTGCTTCCCTTATCACCTCTCCTATTCTGATTTTGACCCTCTAGCCTTCCTCTTAAAAAAGGTCCTCGTGATTACAATGGGTTGACCCATCTAGGGTGATCTATTTCCAAAGTCCTTAACTTAGTCATATCTGCAAAGTCCCTTCTACCATGTAAGGTAAAATATTCACAGCTTCTGGGGATTGAGAGGCGAATATTTCTGGGGAACCATTCATTATTGAGTCTACCACACACAAAGGTAGGGGTGTGTGTGTTTTACTAGGGATTGAACCCAGTGGTGCCTAACCACTGTACCATATCCCCAGCCCTTTTTTAAAAATTTGGAACAAGGTTTTCTTGGGGCCTCACTAAGCTACTGAGGCTGCCTTTGAACTTGTGATCCTCCTGCCTCAGCCTTCTGGGTTGCCGGGATTACAAGTGTGCACCACTATTCCCAGCTCCCTTGGTGTTTTAAGTCCTCTGTGAATTGTCCCCCCAAAAATATTCTCAAGTTTGATGGCCCTCCTAAAATGCAAAACTGGGTAGGGAAGTAGGAAGAGGAAAGCTACATTCTTTGTTTTTGTGGTCATAATCCACAGGCCAACAGAAGTCAGAAATTGAAGCACATGACTATGTCCACTAGTACTACCGAGAATGACAGGAATGACAAAATGGTAGATGGTGAAATTAGCCTCAAATTTAAAGTAACTTGAAAGATACAAATCGGAAGAACTCCTATAAATATGGGGGAAAACATCCAGAAACAAGAACCCACCAAATACACCACTGCCATTCACACGCAGGCTGCATTCAACCCTGACATATGGTCCAGTGATACAGACACAGGCCCTGCTCGTCCACTCCACGGCGGTTTGAAACGTTCCCTAGGATCTCTTATCACCTTAGCACTTGGAGTTTTCTTGATAAAGATCTTGCTGCAATGAATACTATCACAACTGAGTCCTGACACAAATACACTCAGGCTTCTTAGGATAAATTCCTAGAAGTGGTATTTCTGGATCTACTGGTAAACAGGACTTATTTTATAGCCTATGATGAGGATTACCAACTGGCTCTCATGAAAGTTACGACAATTTACACACCCAACAAATCTCCAGCCTTATCTGCTTTGTACACAGACACTTATTTTTACCTTCATTAATTTGATCAATGAAAATGATCTCCCATTCATTTGCATTTCTTTCATGTCTGGGAGGAGACATCTTTTCTGTATTTATTGGCCACGTGCAGTTGTTCTTTTACGCCTTGCCTATTTGTTCATTCTCTTACTGGTTTGGTAAAATTTTGTGATTGGTGTGTAAGAGTAGTTTATATATGAAGGATATGAATCCTCTTTAGGATTCAAATTCTGACAGATATTGCCTATGGGTTTTCTTTCTATAGTGTTTTTTGGTGATGTTGATTAGTTTTCCTTTTTGTAAGTTACATGAATATTGATTTATATATCTTTTTAGAGAAATTTTGGGCTTCTTTTAAGTATTTCAATAAACTTTAATGCCATTACATTTTCCAATAAAATTTGATTCTTTTAAATCTTTTAATAGAGAGAGGGAGAATCAATTTTATTTAGTTTTTCATGTGGCTTTCACTACTCCAGTACTTTGTTGTATATGTGGTGCTGGGGTTTGAACCTCATCTTTGCACGTGCCAGACAAGCGTCAGAAATGCTGAAACACCACTCCAGCCCAAAAATTTGATTCATTTAAAATGTTTAGCTTGTCCTGATTCACCTTTTCCTTATGGGTATAAAATGCCTATTGATTTGTTGTCTGTGATTGGTCTCTTTTGGACTTTTCCATGCTGGTCTGTGAACATATCTTGTGCCAGTGTCACAATGTTTTGATTATTTCAGCTTTATAACGTGTATTAATATTTGATGGTAAAATATCTCCACACTTTTAATAAACATTTTCTTGTGTGTTCTTTTCTTTTTTTTTTTTTTTTTTAAGAGAAAGAGCGAGGAAGAAGGGGTTATTATTTTTTTCCATCTGGTTTTTGTTTTTCCTCCACTCAGTTGTATATGTGGTCCTGGGGTGGAACCTGGGTCCTTGTGCATGCCAGGGAAGTGCTCTACTGCTGAACCGCCTCTCTAGTCCACTGTGCCTTATTCTTAAAGAACTTTAGAATCATTTAAGTTTCTCCTTACTCATCCTGAGCCTGTTGAGAAATGCTTTGTATTTTGAAAGTAATAACAAGAAGAACCATTTTTTCTCATTGAAGCACAGGTCTCTTTTTCAAATTAAATTACCTTAAATGGAAATATCTATGATATTCTTCAAATATATTCTGAACACATCTTTTAAAGATTATTTATACACAGTCCCTATGGTCTATATCTTAAAACCATTTGGTGATCTTTACTCTTACCACTGTTCTCTTTTTCTTAAATTTTAGTATACAGTGCAGTATTGTGCTGTAAACACAATGTTTACAGTAGATCATTACAACTTTTTCTTGCATAACTGGAATTTTACAACCCATTGAACAATAATTCCCCAGTCCTCACACACTCCTAGTATTTTTTAGTTGGTTATAGATGATGTACAGGAATAATACTATTTTCTTACTTGCACCCTACTGGATACTCCTAATATTCCTGATTGGCATTCTGGTGCTTTGTGTGTGCTTCCTGGTCTATAATTGTATAATTTGTAAATACAGTGATATATTTCCTTTCCAGCCAGAGTTTCCTCAGTGCTGAGCAGACTGGCTGCTGCCCAGATCCTAGCAGCGCTGCAGAGCTGCCGCTGCACCCACATGTGTGGATCCTGAAGCTCCTGCAACTAGAGAAGGAGGTGCTGGGACCAGACCATTGTGATGTTCCTGGAGATTGCCCCTGCCTTCCAGCTGCTGTCCTAGTATTTTTATTGTGCTTCAATAAATACATAATCCTCATGCTCAAATAGATTTCTACAGTTTCCTCCAAAATATGCGCCTACTGGAAATTTTCCTTGTGTTCCAAGTCCTTTTGTAAAAACTTATTGCAAAGGTCATGAACCAAAAATTTTGAGTTGCAGTGAAACAAAACAAAATACTTCCTACCGATATACCTGTGAAGATACAGAAAAAGGCAAAAATGTAAGCTTGAACCATAACTTCAGACCTGATTCTGACACAAACTTTTGCTTACCTAAGATCAACTCTTGGCCCTTTGTCACTTAGTAAGTCTGTCCCTGGGCAAATTGCTGAAACCCTCTGGGCTGCAGTTTCCCCACGTTCCAACCGAGAATACGTAGCAACGCAATGGATTGGTATGGTGGTCATGTACAGGACTTGTATGGTGCTTACTATTCCTGCCTTCACTCTCTCAACAAAATACTTCACGGCTTCTACGCGTTCAGTTCTGTGCTGGCCACTGGGGAAGAGACAGACAAGGTCTCTGCGGCCAAGGAACTTAAACCTAATGGAGGAAGCAGAAAAATGATAAGTCATAAATGAACTCATCACAGCACTGAGGGCTACCAAGGAAATGCACAGAGGTGTGACAGATAGTCACTGCAGAAGGCCACCATGCAGGAGGGCTTCTCTGAGATGGACTGAAAAGACACAAATGAGTCAGCTATGGGAAAAACTGTGGAGAAAGCATTCTGGGGAGAAATTAGACAAAGGTCTGATGATGCTGTAGAGGTGGCTTAGCGGTTGGAGCACTTGCCTGGCATGTGTAAGGACCTGGGTTCAAACCGCAGCACCACATACACAACTAAGTGTTGGAGAAAAAAAAATCAGATGAAAAAATGAAGTTGATTCTATCTCTCTCTTTCTTAAAAAAAAAAATAAACAGATCTGACACATCTGGGGAGGGGCTTGCAGAACTAGAGCGCCTGGGCTTTACTCTGAGAGCACGTTCCTATCACAGTTGTTTTTTAAGTTGATACCAACATGGAAGCTATTGCTCTGAGTTTGCCATTAAAACTAGAAGCTTGCATACACATTTGACGATCTCATTTGAACCAAATAAATCTTAGGAGGAGGCTGATTTTAAGATCCTGGAGCATTTCTGTTCGATTTCACTGTTCTTACCAGACCTAACGCTGTGCCCAGAACAATGAAAAGTACTGATTATGCTTATTAAGTGGGAGGCACGGAGACAGGTAAAGCGGTCCCTGTGGTCCCTTGCCTAATCGGAGCTGAACTGCTCAGGCATCTTTCCCTTTGGGTGCATTACCTTCCAGCCCTGCCAACTTCTGATGAGGAACCAACAGTGGAAAGGAGGCTCAGGCAGGTGGACAGGATGAGAGAAAGTGGTCCCTAGCTTTTAGAAAGGGTATGATGACCTGAAACCTGATGCCTGAGATAAAACCTCCATTGCCAAAGGACAGCTCTATCAGCCTGGCCAGTAAGAATCATTTTGAGGGCTGGAGTGGTGGGTCAGAGGTTACAGTGCTTGTCTGGTGTGCACAAGGAGACGGGTTCCAACCCCAATACCATACACAAAAAAATGTCATAGCAATGAAAGTCACATGAAAAACCAAACAAAATTATCTCTTCCTCTCTCTTACTGTCCCTCTCTCTTAAAAAAAAGACTATTTCGAAGGATTGTTACTATGTCACAGCTATTCAGGCAGAAGGATTCTATCGTCTTTTCAAGCTGATTCACATCGAATGTGCCAATCCGTATCTTCAGAAATAACATTGCATTTATACACTATAAGGTGTTCTTGCAGTGTTCTACCTTGAACATCATTAGACATGAGAAGCAGAGTTGAAAATGACTTATTCTAGCATTCATTTTTAACACTGCCAATGGAAGAAAGCTGATGAGGTATTTTTATAACCAGAGAAAACTGACTTTGGGGACAATTTCTAGCTTACAGAGCAGCAGCATCCCAAGAGCTTATTTGCAAATTAGTTGATTACATCTCAGGATCCATAGGAAACTGAGTATCATCCAGAGGGGATGAGTTTGCTTCAAGCTTCCTTGAGCTGATCTTGCCTTCTGCCCGCTGACCCCACTGCGGCAGATCTTGCCCTTCCTCGCCAGCCTGATGGTCATGGAACTAGGACGGATTTCCTACGTAGGTTGAGCCTTTGTCAAACAGGCACAGGGCTCCCCTCAGGCCAGGGGTTTTCTTCCTTCCCTGGTGTGACCCTTCAGTGTCAGAGGACGATGAGTGGGCTCTGGGAGAACAGAGGTATAAGGCACAGGTTCAAGTTGACAGGGCCTGGGAAGGAGGATGACAGAATGAAAGCTCTAGGTTAAAGGTTTGGGAACAGCCTGGGGAAAGGAAAATCAAGAGGGTCCTCCCCCCACCAAACTTTCTCCCCTTTATTAGCAAGATAAGTGGAGAGCAGGAGAGGGAGAAGGGACCATCCACTTGCTGATGACAAACAGAGGCAGGTGCAAGGTTTGGAGGATACCGCCCTTCCTCCCTGGCTTTATTGGGGGAGAAAATCCCATACATGAGCTTGCATGGATCCAGTCTGTATAAAAGTCCACACCTGCCAGGACATAATGGCTGACGTCTGCTCAATGCTATAGTTGACGGATCCTTTTACATTTACTGGATCTTTGGTTCTACGGACAACTATGCAAACCAAGACTCAAGACTGTATCAGAGGATTCCACAGACCACACTCTTCCCCCCTATAGCTGAGGTTTTCAGCTGAATGCATACTAGAATTGCCTGGGGAGATTTAAAACTACTGATGCCTAGACTCACCCACAGACCCCATGAACTGGAATCTGGGTGAAACCAATGTGAAAAACATTTAACTAAAAATAGTCAAAATATTGTCATTTCAATAAATGATTAATATAAACATAAGATACTAATTTTTAAAAGCTGAATCTTTAAAATCTTGTATATATTGTATATTGTCAACATGACTCAATTTGGACTAGCCACACATCAAGTGCTCCATGGCCACATGTGGCTGCCATATTGAATAGTACAGTTTTTGGGTTGTTTTTTTTTTTTTTTAAGAAAAAGGGAGGGAGGGAAGGGGGAAAAGAGAATAAACATCAACTTTATGCATGTTTTCATCTAAATTTTGTTTTTCTGGCACTTAGTTGTATATGTGGTGCTGGGGTTTGAACCTGGATCCTTGCACATGCCAGGCAAGTGCTGCAACTGCTGAGCCACCGCTCCAGCCCTGTACAGTGCAGTTCTAAGACAAGTGACTGGAAGCTTCTAGGGCTTCCTCTTTTCACAGAGGATACACATACAAGCAGCCTGAGCATCAGGAACTCATTCCCTTCAAAATAAAGCATTCACTGAACATCCTTCCTGGGCCAGATTCTTAATTTTGTCTTTGAAAACACACACACACACACACACACACAGCCAATCCTGATAACCTGATTTAGGGGATATAGTCACTCAAAACCTTGATACAGCCAAGTTTTAAAAAGTGGCCCAACATGCAGTAATAGAATGGTAAAAATGCAGCTTTGAAAAATTCCTCTGGCTTAATCATTTGATACTAGTCTTTACAAGAGCAACTATTTGACTAGCCCTGCAATTCCAACACTCTTTATCAAGGTTGATCAGTTTAATTTGAAAAGTGACTGGGAGGGAGGAAGCCTGCTCAGCTCACCGACCCCCTCCTCTCCGGCAGTCTGGTGCAGCCCCGGCTACATCCTGAGCCAAAGGGGCTCTCAGTCTTCTGGAGAAGTCCACTGCAGGGATGACTTCCTTCACAGGCTTCGCTCTCACCTGAGCAGGTGTATGGGCTGTGAATATGTTTTCCTATTCTGTAGGTTGTTTCCTTGCTCTGAGGGGGGTGTTTCCCTGGCTACATGAAAGTTCTTTAATTTTTTTTTTTAAAGAGAGAGGGACAGTGAGAGAGACAGAGAAAGAGAGAAACAACTTTATTGAGTTTTTCACATGGCCTTAGTTGCTCTAACACTTAGTTGTGTACATGGTGCTGGGGTTTGAACCCGGGTCCTCGTGCTTGCCAGGCAAGCGCCGAAACCGCTGAGCCACCGCTCCAGCCCCAAAGTTCTTTAATTTGATATAACCCAATTTGTCTACTTTTGCTTTTGTGTCCCCCTGACCAATGTCCCACAGCTTTTCTCCTATGTTTTTACATAGTAGTTTTATAGTTTTTTAATCCATATGTAGTTGATTTTTGCATAGAATGTGAGAAGAGGGTCGATAATGCATATCATTTAGACTGACTTAATCATTCCACAATGTATACATATATAAAAATTAATGCTGTACACCACAAACAGAAAAATTTTAGATGTCAATCAAAATTCAAAATTAAAAAAAATTTGAATTAAATTTTTAAAAAAATTGATCCTCTAGGGAGACTTCTGTCCCTTCAGGCAGAGGACAGCCTCCACTCAGCCCCTCCTAACACCAATTTGCTTGTGACTCTGGCAGCAGTCGTTGAATTCAGGTAATGTTTTGCAGTTACAATCTTCATGTCTGCCACTTAAAAGATCCTGAGGGCAAGGACTGTCCCTTGTCCATCTCTGAAGTCCAGCACAGACTTCACCAGTAAGCCCTTATGTTTAATCACAAAATAAAGAAGAAACAAGGTCAACTTAAATTGGGCCAAAGAGCTCTTCAGTATAATAATATCCTTTCCCTAGGATATCAAAGACTTTTTCTTTTTTGAAAAAAATATCATTTTCTTCCATTTTGTCCCCCACATGGTTAAGAGTTTAATCCCAGTAGCTGAAGTTCCTCAATTAAGTACACTCTTCACTTAATAATCTGATGACTGTCCCATCTTTCTTCCACCTCTGCTCCCACTTCATGTTTTATAGCATTAGCATCAAAAGGGAAACGAGGATGAACATTTCCCACATAAATTGCTATAAACAGTCCCCACTGTGATCCTCCACTTCTCCCTGCACCTTCAAACAGTTGAGAGTGACCAGTATGCATTTCCCATACAGGGAGAGGGCTTGGGAATGTGACCTGCTCAGCCAAGTGGTCCTGTAGCCTTCACCTCCTGGCGCGGGCGACATGTACCCAGCACCTGCGTGGAGACCAAGACCTGACTCTGCCTTGTCTTCTGCCCCTGTGCCGCACTTCTCTGGCTTCCATCCTTATACATGGCATCCCTGGGATGCTTTCCCCCCCATTCTGTTTTTTTTTTTTTTTTATTGATACATAGTAAATTTTCTTTTTTTTTTGGCACCAGAGATTGAACTGAACCCACATCATACTTCCTGCGCTTTGGGTACTGTAAAATTAAGTTCAGTTTTTTGGCATCTACTGGAATAGCAGGCACCCTGTGCCACATGCCAAGAGCCAGAGAGGGCCTACTTTATTCTCCTCTGCAGGTGTCAAGGGGCTGCTGCTCCCTGGCATTGAACGGTAAATCCTTTATGACTTGAGACTCTAATCTTGTCCCTGCCACCAACTGGCTCAGGCCATTTTGATATTTCATATACCATTTCTTACATGTATGTTATTGCTTTCTAAATGAAGAGCATTACATAATAAATACACAGATTTAGTGTATATTTCTCCTGCTAAGTGCTTAAATTAAATTAAATCATCTCATTTAATTCTCAGAACAACCTGATGAGGCAAGTTCTGTATCTCCATTTTACAGATAGGGAAAACAAGGCACAGAGTGGTTAAGTAAGTAGCCTGAGGCCATGGTCCCCAAGGGCACAGTTAGTATTTGAACCCAGGCTATCGAGAACTACTGTGTCATCAAATATTTATTTTTTTTTATTTGAACCCTTTTTCATCAAGCCACAGGCAAACAATGAAGGTGTAATTTCTTCCCCTGCTAATGAGAATAGGAATGAGGCGAAGTGTGAGCTCTGACCTAGAACCACCTCCATGCCTATCCACCGAAAGCACCTGCCAAACAGGGACGCTGCACATTAAAGCTAAGGAGGGGAAGACTGTCCCCGCTGACCTTGTGAGTTTGGAGGTTTATACGTTCACCTTCCCGTTTCTAAGTTTCCCAACGCAGTTGTCTGTGTCAGATGGATCAATAAGAAGATTCTGTTAGGAAGCGCTGATCTGTGACCAGATCTGTGCAAAAACACTCATGGGAAGAAGAATCCTAACACCTTGGGTCAAAGTCCACCAGAAAGCTGGGTGTGGTTGCACGTGCCTATAATCCCATGGACTATGGAGATCGAGGCAGGAGGATTGTAAATTCAAAGCCAGCCTCAGCAATTTAGTGAAGCCCTAAGCAACTTTGTGAGAGCCTGTGTCAAAATTAAAAAAATATATAAAAAAGGTTGGGGATGTAGCTCGGAGGTTAAGCACCCCCTGGGTTCAAACCCTGGCACAGAGAGAGAGAGAGAGAGAGAGAGAGAGAGAAAACAAGGAAAAGAAAAGATCTGCCACAGAGACTAAGTCCATCCATTGAATGAAAGAATAAGCATGTAGTTTTGGGATAAGAAAGAAGATAAAATTGAAAGCCTTAGATAAACACATGGGTCACCCACATATGCACATTCATATACATACATACACACATGCATGGACACGCATAATTATACACACACACTTGCTTGAAG
>PVKS010038209.1:0-18086 GCA_004027875.1 Aplodontia rufa
GCTGCTATGTCAGCACGGATTGCAACATGAGATTTTTGTAAAGATATGTGGTATCCTGTGTGCAATATGTATAAAGGCTCACGGTCTCCGAGTCCATTAATTGTGCCTTACAAATGTGGGAGATTCATCAAAAACCGAGTCTGCTAAGTGGATGTCTTTTTTCTGTCTGTTTCCACTTGAGAGACTTCAGCAAACTTTTGGTTAGGGCAAAACTGAAGATTATCCTTTATTAATATACGTGGAATATCCACCAACTTTAATGATCATTTATCTGAGTACTTACTCATCCTTCATTGGGAGATGGAACACAATTGCTCATTTGGCTTTCCTGGGTAGTTATTACACGTATTACTTTTAATGCTTGGACCGAAGCTAGGCAGGTGTAGCTGGAGGTGTGTTTCTCACAACCCAACTCAGCTTCTTGGCCATGTAGCTCTTCCAAAGGCTCTGCAGATATCTCGGTGGAAATCCAGGCGGGGAGGCCTGGTGTCTCCGAAGGTTTCGTTTCTGAGAATCTCACCATTTGCCCCGGGTATTTCAAATGGTGAAGACTTCAATACCAAGGTTCTCGCATTAGCAGGAGGAACCTTTGAAATGGAGTTAGTTCATGACAGAATGCAACTCACGGATTGACCACAACCCTTCCAGAAGAAAACTGAGGGCATATGAAGTTTTTCCTTGCACTTTGAGTATACTCAAGCAGCATGCATGTTCAAAAACAGAAAGCTCGCAGAAATTCACCAGGCACCCTTGTCTGGCCATGATTTGATGTTGCAATTCCCTGCTTGCAAATCCCTGAGTAGTAAATATCCACTGGATGCAAGCCAGGCAATATAAGGAACAGTGCTATTGCACTTGATTTAGGTGAGTGTTTGAAATGGAGAGTAAGAGATGATGGAGAGAAGAGAGGGGATTTGTGGGTCCACTGGAAGATGCAGGTGTGGCACCTGTTCGTGGTTTCATGATGAAAAAAATAACTACACATGCATCATCCTTTTGTTTTCTTCATGGAGGAATGTGATCATGCATGGAAAGACTGAGATGGGAAAGGTGGGACAAGAGAGATAAGAAAGTTTAGAAATCAAGAGTTGTGGCTTGGTCCTGGGACCACAGGTACGTGGGTGAACACACTACATGGACATATGACAACAGATGTGGAGCAGAAGAATGTCAAGAGAAGATTTGTCATTAGGAAGAGCAAACCATCAACAATAGTAGAAAGTGATAACGATGCATGTGTGTGTCACACATCGGGTCCTGTAGCTGGATACATGTTCGGAAGAGTGTTGACTCCACAATTATGTGAATAATGAACAGAGGGATTTCAAGATTTTGTTTTGGAAATAATGTAAGCCAAGCACCACGGTCTTTTCTGAGTTTGGCCTGTTCTTTCTGGTTCAACTCTGTTACAAAATGCTGCAAAAATCACAGAACTTGGCCACACCGCACTGCTTCCCTTTCCGTCCATAGCAGACTCCCTCAGTATTCATCTGCACTCACCTCCAATGTATGGACCCAGTATGGACACCATATCTCTCATCGGATTGAAATTCCTTCCTCCAAGGTTGCTGTGAACATCACCACTGCCATAGGCGAAGCCTTTCTCAGTGCACCTGTCATTGCTGTCCAGGCCCCAATTCTTCTGGGATTCTTGGTTCCCTGTCTGAGCTCCAAGCATCATTTCCATAAGTTTGCCCCCTTTCTTACATCTTCCCTGAATCCGCCTTACAGCATGGCTCTTCTGCATAGCCTGAAAGTCTCCTATGCCTGCAGAGCTTTTGTGCCCTGCAAAAAGCCCTGAGGGGCTAATATCCCAAAAGACACTCTGAGCATCTCTGAGCGCTGTAGCGTGTTTGACTCAGTAAATGGTGAGTGCAATCAAGGGGGTGTGCATTGATGTTCTGATTTCACCCTTTTCCTTTGTGAGGGGGGGTGGAACCCATGCCTGCCACAGGCCACAACCCCGGAACCCAAGCCACCTTGGCCCTGCACAAGACCATACCCTCAGCTGTCCAGTGGGCCCTAGTCCCTGAGGTCAGGGCACGTGGAAAAAGCACTTTTTGAAAGTAGAGGGATTTAATCCAGGAGGCTTTAATAGAAGACCCTGTACCATGGAAGTGGACATGCTTCTGCTGTCCTCCGTGTAGCAGAAAACTGAACAAAAGAATGTTGACACTGGAAGCAGCAGGGGAGGGCACATCGGGATCCTCTTTCTTCTTACTACACTGGTGAGTTTTCCAATGTACCCAGCCCTGGCCTTGCGATGGTGGCAGTCCCCGTTGCATGCGGTTGGCCCTACCAGGCCTGTGGTTGGCTAGTTTGACCTCCCTAGCATCCTACGGCAGACCAACAGGATCTTGGAGAGCCTCAGCAGAAGGTAGGTAAACTCCAGTGTGGAAAAGGGATGGGGGAGGGCATGTTCTTCATGGTAAGGGGAGGCCGTCGGGGATCAGGAACAGTTGCTGGGTGTGGGATGGATGGCTTGAGCATTGAGGACACAAGGTCAGGCAGTGGTTGTTAGTGTAGGGGCTACTGCAGCAGAGGCTTGTTGCATGATTTTGCAAGGTGTACCTGCAAGGGGGCAGGAATGGCCCTGCATTGTTCACACAGCAGCCTTCCATGCATGTATGGAAGAAGAGGTAGCCCAAACCTGGACTGGTGTGCTGCATTGCTGTCCCTGATTCCGTATGTGATTGGTGGGCCCTGGATGTTTTTGGCCTCCTGAAGCATGCCTGCACTGATCTGGTTTGAGCCTGGACTTGTGTGCGCCAGTTGATTGGGCTGCCGTCTTGCAAGGCTGATTGCAGCCTCAGGTAGTGAGCCCTGCAGTGTGCCCACAGGTAGAAGGAGGGCATGTGTGTGAAGCTAGGAGAGGGCCGAGGATGCTGGTTTCAGAAGGGATATGAAAAGAGGTGCTGGTTTCAGAAGGGATATGAGTAGCCTCAAGTAGAGAAGAAGAGGCACTCTTTGCTGGTGCAGGAGGTAGAGACTGAGGGGAAGCATGATTTTACTGGGAGTCTTAGTTTGTGCTTGGTACCTTCCCTTGGCATCCAAGTAGGGATGGGTATCTCCGAGTCGGGGAGTGTGTGGGGGTCGTTGGACAGGCCATGCAGGTTGGTGGAAGTATTTTGTGGGAAGCGTAAAGAGACCGGTGTCCAGGGCACCTGAGCTTTGTTTTCAAGGAGTGTGTTGAAGGCTTGAATTGCATTATCGATATGGAGAGCATGTACTGCTCCTCACATTTTACCAAACCCATATCTTCCAATTGTTAGGTGTGTGACTGTATTAAACTGTATTTCTAATTCATGGTGATTTTGATATTTTACCTTTTCTTACTTAAAAGAAAGGTAACGATTTAATCTTTGATATATTGTGTATGTGTGCGGAAACGCGCACACGCGTGTGCCTCTACTCAGCTAAGGATTCCTTGAGCTGAACGATAAAAATGTGGCCCTGAAGACTTTTTGTAACATTACCCTTTTCTTGTTCACTCTTTCCATTTTGACAGAAATGAGAGGTTCCTCCACTCCCATTTCGGCACGGTTTGCAACATGATATTTTCTTAACGTCATGTGGTATCATGTGCGCAATATGTATTAGGTCTCAAGGTCTCCGAGCACGTTGAGTGTGCTTTACAATTGTGGGAGATCCGTAAAAAACCGAGTCTGCTAATAGGTTATCTTTTTTTCTGACTGTTTCCACTTGAGTGACTTCAGCAAACTTTTGGTCGTGCCAAAAATAAGGATTTTCCTATATGCATATTCGTGGAATATTCACCAACTTTAATGATCATTTATCTTAGTTGTTACTCATCCTTCATTGGGAGATGGAACACAATTGCTCTTTTGGCTTTCCTGGGTAGTTATTACACGTGTGAATTTTGATGCTGAGCCCAAAGCTAGGCAGGTGTAGCTGGAGGTGTGTTTTCAACAAGCCAACTCAGCTTCTTGGACATGGAGCTTGTCCAAAGACTCTGCAGGTATCTCGGAGGAAATCCAGGCTGGGAGGCCTGGTGTCTCCGAAGGTTTAGTTTCTGTGAATCTCACCATTTGCCCTGGGTCTTTCAAATGGTGAAGACTTAAATACCAAGGTAATGGCATTAGCAGGAGGAACCTTTGAAATGGAGTTCATTCATGACAGAATGCCCCTAACAGATCGACCACAAACCTTCCAGAAGAAAACTTAGTGCATACGAAGTTTTTCCTTGCACTTTCAGTATACTCAAGGAGCATGCATGTTCAAAAACAGAAAGCTCACAGAAATTCACCCGGCACCATTGCCTGGCCATGATTTAATGTTGGAATTCCCTGCTTGCAAATCCCTGAGGATTAAAAATCCATTGGATGCAAGCCAGGCAATATAAGGAACAATGCTATTGTACGTGATTGAGGTGAGTGTTTGAAATGGAGAGTAAGAGATGATGGAGAGAAGAGAGGGGATTTGTGGGTCCACTGGAAGATGCAGCTGTGGCACCTGCTGGTGGTTTCAGGGTGAAACAAAGTAACTACACATGCATCATCCTTTTGTTTTCTTCATGGGGGAATGTGATCATGCATGGAAAGACTGAGATGGGAAAGGTGGCACAAGAGAGATGAGAAAGTTTAGAAATCAAGAGTTGTGGCTTGGTCCTGGGACCACAGGTACGTTGGTGAACACACTACATGTACATATGACAACAGATGTGGAGCAGAAGAATGTCAAGAGAAGATTTGTCATTAGGAAGAGCAAACCATCAACAATAGTAGAAAGTGATAACGATGCATGTGTGTGTCACACATCGTTTCCTGTAGCTGGATACATGTTCGGAAGAGTGTTGACTCCACAATTATGTGAATAATGAACAGAGGGATTTCAAAATTTTGTTTTGGAAGTATTGTAAGACAAGCAGCACGGTCTTTTCTGACTTGGGCCTGGTCTTTCTGGTTCAACTCTGTTCCAAAATGCTGCAAAAATCACAGAACTTGGCCACACCGCACTGCTTCCCTTTCCGTCCATAGCTGGTGCCCTCAGTTCTCATCTGCACTTACCTCCAATGTATGGACACAGTATGGACTCCATGTCTGTCATCAGATTGAAATTCCTTCCTCCAAGGTTGCTGTGAACTTCACCACTGCCATAGGAGAAGCCTATCTCAGTGCACCTGTCATTGCTGTCCAGGCCCCAATGCTTCTGTGATTCTTGGCTCCCTCTCTGAGCTCCAAGCACCACTTCCATAAGTTTGCCCCCCTTTCTTACATCTTCCCTGAATCCGCCTTACAGCCTGGCTCTTCCGCATAGCCTGAAAGTCTCCTATGCCTGCACAGATTTTGTGCCCTGCAAAAAGCCCTGAGGGGCTAATATCCCAAAAGACATTGTGAGCATCTGTGAGCGCTGTAGCGTGTATGACCCATTAAATGGTGAGTGCAATCAAGGGGGTGTGCATTGATGTTCTGATTACTCTTTTTTCCTTTGTGATGGGGGGTTGAACCCATGACGGCCACAGGCCACACCCCGGGTCCCCAAGCCACCTTGAACCTGCACATGGCCACACCCTCAGCTGTCCAGTGGGCCCTAGGCCTTCAAGTCAGGGCACCTGGAAAAAGCACTTTTTGAAAGTGGAGGGATTTCATCCAGGAGGCTTTAGAAGGAGACCTAGCACCATGGAGTAGACGTGCTTCTACTGTCCTCCGTGTCCCAGAAAACTGAACAACAAAATGTTGACACTGGAAGCAGCAGGGGAGGGCACACCGGGATCCTCTTTCTTCTTACTGCACTGGTGAGTTTTCCAATGTTCCCGGCCCTGGCCTTGCGAGGGTGGCAGTCCCCCTTGCATGTGTCTGGCCCTAGCAGGCCTGTGGTTTGAGTGTTTGACTCCCTGGCATCCAACTGCAGAGCTACAGGATCTTGGAGAGCCTCAGCAAAAGGTAGGTAAGCTCCAGTGTGGGCAAGGGATGGGGGAGGATATGTGATTACAGGTCAGGGGAGGCCTTCCGGGACCAAGAACTTTTGCTGGGTGTGGGATGGATGGCTTGAGCATTGAGGACACAAGGTCAAGCAGTGGTTGTTGGTGCAGGGGCTATTGCAGCAGAAGTTTGTTGCATAATTTTGCAAGGTGTACCTGCAAGGGGGCAGGAATGGCCCTGGATTTTTCACACAGCAGCCTTCCATGCATGTATGGAAGAAGAGGTAGCCCAAACCTGGACTGGTGTGCTGCACTGCTGTCCCTGATTCCATATCTGATTGGTGGCCACTGGATGTTTTTGGCTTCCTAAAGCATGGCTCCACTGATCTGGTTTGAGCCTGGACTTGTGTGCGCCAGTTGCCTGGGCTGCCGTCTTGCAAGGCTGATCGCAGCGTCAGGTAGTGAGGCTTGCAGTGTGCCCACAGGTAGAATGACAGCATGTGTGTGAAGCTAGGAGGGGGCTGAGGATGCGAGGAGAGGTGCTGGTTTCAGAAGGAATATGGGTAGCCTCAAGAATACAAGGAGATGCACTCTTTGTTGGTGCAGGAGGTAGAGACTGAGGGGTAGCATGATGTTTCTGGTAGTCTTAGTTTGTGCTTGGTACCTTCCATTGGCACCCATGTAGGGATGGGTGTCTCTGAGTCGGGGAGTGTGTAGGGCTGTTGGACAGGCCATGCAGGTTGGTGGAAGTATTTTGTGGGAAGCGTAAAGAGACCGGTGTCCAGGGCACCTGAGCTTTGTTTTCAAGAAGTGTGTTGAAGGCTTGAATTGCATTATCAATATGGAGAACATGTACTGCTCCTTACATTTTACCAAACCCATATCTTCCTATTGCTAGGTGCGTGACTGTATTAATCTGTATTTCTAATTCATGGTGATTTTGACATTTTACCTTTTCTTACTTAAAAGATAGGTAACGATTTAATCTTTGATATAGTTTGTACGTGTGTGTGGAAACGCGCACACGCGTGTGCTTCTACTCAGCTAAGGATTCCTTGAGCTGAACGATAAAAATGTGGCCCTGAAGACTTTTTGTAACACTACCTTTTTCGTGTTCATTCTTTCCATTTTGACCCAAAAGAGAGGTTCCTCCACTGCTATGTCATCACGGTTTGCAACATGAGATTTTCGTAAAGATATGTGGTAACATGTGTGCAATATGTATTAAGGCTCAAGGTCTCTGGGTCCCTTGAGTGTGCCTTACAAATGTGGGAGATCCGTAAGATATCGAGTCTGCTAAGTGGTTGTCTTTTTTTCTGTCTGTTTCCACTTGAGTGACTTCAGCAAACTTTTGGTTGTGCCAAAAATAAGGATTTTCCTATATGCATATACGTGGAATATTCACCAACTTTAATGATCATTTTTCTTAGTTGTTACTCATCCTTCATTGGGAGATTGAACACAATTGCTCATTTGACTTTGTGGGGTAATTATTACACCTGTGAATTTTGATGCTGGGACCGAAGCTAGGGAGGTGTAGCGGGAGGTGTGTTTTCCACAAGCCAACTCAGCTTCTTGGCCATGGAGCTTGTCCAAAGGCTCTGCAGATATCTCGGAGGAAATCCAGGCGGGGAGGCCTGGTATCTCCGAAGGTTCAGTTTCTGTGAACCTCACCATTTGCCCCGGGTCTTTCAAATGGTGAAGACTTAAATACCAAGGTAATGGCATTAGCAGGAGGAACCTTTGAAATGGAGTTAGTTCATGACAGAATGCCCCTCACGGAGCGACCACAACCCTTCCAGAAGAAAACTTAGTGCATACGAAGTTTTTCCTTGCACTTTGAATATACTCAAACAGCATGCATGTTCAAAAACAGAAAGCTCACAGAAATTCACCAGGCACCCTTGTCTGGCCATGATTTAATGTTGGAATTCCCTGCTTGCAAATCCCTGAGGAGTAAATATCCACTGGATGCCAGCCAGACCACATAAGGAACAGTGTTACTGTACGTGATTGAGGTGAGTGTTTGAAATGGAGAGTAAGAGATGATGGAGAGAAGAGAGGGGATTTGTGGATCCACTGGAAGTTGCAGCTGTGGCACCTGCTGGTGGTTTCAGGGTGAAACAAAGTAACTACACATGCATCATGATTTTGTTTTCTTCATGGAGGAATGAGATCATGCATGGAAAGACTGAGTTGGGAAAGGTGGCACAAGAGAGATGAGAAAGATTAGAAATCAAGACTTGTCCTTGGTCATGGGAACACAGGTCCGTGGGTGAACACACTACATGGACAGATGACAACAGATGTGGGGCAGAAGAGTGTCAAGAGATTTCTCATTTGGATGAGCAACCCTTCAACAATAGTAGAAAGTGATCACGATGCAGGTGTGAGGTTCCCAAAGGGTCCTATAGCTGGATGCATGTTCGGAAGAGTGTTTACTCCACAAGTATGCAAATAATGAAGAGAGGGATTTCAAGATTTTTTCAGGAAATAATGTAAGCCCAGCACCATGGTCTTTTCTGAGTTTGGCCTGGTCTTTCTGGTTGAACTCTGTTCCAAAATGCTGCAAAAATCGCAGAACTTGGCAACACCGCACTGCTTCACTTTCCATCCATAGCAGGTGCCCTCAGTGCTCATCTGCACTCACCTCCAATGTGTAGACACAGTATGGCCTCCATGTCTCTCATCGGATTGAAATTCCTTCCTCCAAGTTGGCTGTGAACTTCACCACTGCCATAGACGAAGACTTTCTCAGTGCACCTCTCATTGCTGTCCAGGCCCCAATGCTTCTGGGATTCTTGGCTCCCTGTCTGAGCGCCAAGCACCACTTCCATTAGTTTACCCACATTGCTTACATCTTCCCTGAATCCGCCTTACAGCATGGCTCTTCTGCGTAGCCTGAAAATCTCCTATGCCTGCACAGCTTTTGTGCCCTGCAAAAAAACCTGAGGGGCTAATATCCCAAAAGACACTGTGCGCATCTCTGAGCGCTGTAGCGTGTATGACCCAGTGAATGGTGAGTGCAATCAAGGGGGTGTGCATTGATGTTCTGATTTCTCCTTTTTCCATTGGGACAGGGTGTGGAACCCATGCCTGCCACAGGCCACACCCCCAGACCCCTAGCCACCGTGGCCCCGCACATGGCCACAACCTCAGCTGTCCAGTGGGCCCTAGGCCCTCAAGTCAGGGTACGTGGTACAAGCACTTTTTGAAAGCTGAGGGATTTCATCCAGGAGACTTCAGAAGAAGACTCAGCATCTTGGAAAAGGGCATGCTTCTGCTGTCCTCCGTGTTCCGGAAAACTGAACAACAGAATGTTGACACTGGAAGCAGCAGGGGAGGGCACACCGGGATCTTCTTTCTTCTTACTGCATTGGTGAGTTTTCCAATGTTCCCAGCCCTGGCCTTCCGAGGGTGACAGTCTCTCTTGCATGTGGCTGGCTCAACCAGGCCTGTGGTTGGTGAATTTGACCTCCCTTGCATCCAACAGCAGACCTTCAGGATCTTGGAGAGCCTCAGCAGAAGGTAGGTAAGCTCCAGTGTGGGCAAGGGTTGGGGGAGGGCATGTGCTTCCAGGTCAGGGGAGGCCTTCGGGAACCAGGAACTGTTGTTGGGTGTGGGATGGATGGCTTGAGCATTGAGGACACAAGGTCAGGCAGTGGTTGTTGGTGCAGGGGCTGCTGCAGCAGAGGCTTGTTGCATGATTTTGAAAGGTGTACCTGCAAGGGGGCAGGAATGGTCCTGGATTGTTGACACAGCAGCCCTCCATGAATGTATGGAGGAAGAGGCTGCCCAAACCTGGACTGGTGTGCTGTATTGCTGTCCCTGATTCCGTATCTGATTGGTGGCCGCTGGATGTTTTTGGCCTCCTGAAGCATGCCTGCACTGATCTGGTTTGAGCCTGGACTTGTGTGCGCCAGTTGCCTGGGCTGCCGTCTTGCAAGGCTGGTTGCAGCCTCTGTTAGTAAGGGCTGCAGTGTGCTAACAGGTAGAAGGAGGGTATGTGTGTGAAGATAGGAGAGAACTGAGGATGCCAGGAGAGGTGCTGGTTTCAAAAGGAATATGGGTAGCCTCAAGAATACAAGGAGAGGCACTCTTTGTTGGTGCAGTAAGTAGAGACTGAGGGGTAGCATAATATTTCTGGCAGTCTTAGTTTGTGATTGGTACCTTCTCTTGGCATTCAAGTAGGGATGGGTGTCTCCGAGTCGGGAAGTGTGCGGGGGTGTTGGACAGGCCATGCAGGTTGGTGGAAGTATTTTGTGGGAAGCGTAAAGAGACTGGTGTCCAGGGCACCTGAGCTTTATTTTCAAGAAGTGTGTTGAAGTCTTGAATTGCATTGTCAATATGGAGAACATGTACTGCTCCTTACATTTTACCAAACCCATATCATTCTATTGCTAGGTGCGTGACTGTATTAATCTGTATTTCTAATTCATGGTGATTTTGACATTTTACCTTTCCTTACTTAAAAGATAGGTAACTATTTAATCTTTGTTATAGTGTGTACATGTGTGTGGAAACGCGCACACGCGTGTGCTTCTACTCAGCTAAGGATTCCTTGAGCTGAACGATAAAAATGTGGCCCTGAAGACTTTTTGTAACACTACCTTTTTCGTGTTCATTCTTTCCATTTTGACCCAAAAGAGAGGTTCCTCCATTGTTATGTCCGAACAGTTTAAAACATAAGATTTTCATAATGATATGTGGTATCCTGTGTGCAATATGTATTAAGGATCAAGGTCTCCGAGTCCGTTGAGTATGCCTTAAAAATGTGGGAGATCTGTAAAAAACCGAGTCTGCTAAGAGGTTGTCTTTTTTTTTGGCTGTTTACATTTGAGTGACTTCAGCAAACTTTTGGTTGTGGCAAAAGAGAGGATTTCCTATATGCATATACGTGGAATATTCACCAACTTTAATGATCATTTGTCTTAGTTGTTACTCATCCTTAATTGGGAGATGGAACACAATTGCTCATTTGACTGTCCTGGGTAGTTATTACACGTGTGATTTTTGAAGCTGAGACCGAAGTTAGGGAGGTGTAGCTGTAGGTGTGTTTTCCACAAGCCAACTCAGCTTCTTGGCCATGGAGCTTGTCCAAAGCCTCTGCAGATATCTCGGAGGAAATCCAGGCAGGGAGGCCTGGTATCTCCGAAGGTTCAGTTTCTGTGAATCTCACCATTTGCCCCGGGTCTTTCAAATGGTGAAGACTTAATTACTAAGGTAATGGCATTAGCAGGAGGAACCTTTGAAATGGAGTTAGTTCATGACAGAATGCCCCTCACGGATCGACCACAACCGTTCCAGAAGAAAACTGAGGGCATACGAAGTTTTTCCTTGCACTTTGAGTATACTAAAGCAGCATGCATGTTCAAAAAGTGAAAGCTCACAGAAATTCACCAGGCACTCTTGTCTGGACATGATTTGATATTGGAATTCCCTGCTTGCAAATCCCTGAGGAGTAAATATCCACTGGATGTAAGCCAGGCAATCTAAGGAACAGTGTTATTGCATGCGAGTGAGGTGAGTGTTTGAAATGGAGAGTAAGAGATGATGGAGAGAAGAGATATGATTTGTGGGGCCACTGGAAGTTACAGCTGTGGAACCTGCTGGTGTTGTCAGGGTGAAACAAAATAACTACACATGCATCATCCTTTCGTTTTCTTCATGGAGGAATGTGATCATGCATGGAAAGACTGAGATGGGAAAGGTGGCACAAGAGAGATGAGAAAGTTTAGAAATCAAGACTTGTGGCTTGGTCCTGGGACCACATGTATGTTGGTAAACACACTACATGGACAGATGACAACAGATGTGGGGCAGAAGAGTGTCAAGAAAACATTTGTCATTAAGATGAGCAACACTTCAACAATAGTAGAAAGCGATCACGATGCAGGTGTGAGTTTCCCAAAGGGTACTATAGCTGGATGCATGTTCGGAAGAGTGTTTACTCCACAAGTATGCAAATCATGAACGGAGGGATTTCAAGATTTTTTTTCAGGAAATAATGTAAGCAAAGCACCACGGTCTTTTCTGAGTTTGGCCTGGTCTTTCTGGTTGAACTCTGTTCCAAAATGCTGCAAAAATCACAGAACTTGGCAACACCGCACTGCTTCACTTTCCATCCATAGCAGGTGCCCTCAGTGCTCATCTGCACTCACCTCCATTGTATGGACACAGTATGGACCCCATGTCTCTCATCGGATTGAAATTTTTTCCTCCAAGTTGGCTGTGAACTTCACCACTGCCATAGGCGAAGTCTTTCTCCATGTACCTGTCATTGCTGTCCAGGGCCCAATGCTTCTGGGATTCTTGGCTCCCTATCTGAGCTCCAAGCACCACTTCCATAAGTTTGCCCCCATTTCTTACATCTTCCCTGAATCTGCCTTACAGCTTGGCTCTTCTGCGTAGCCTGAGTGTCTCCTATGCCTGCACAGCTTTTGTGCCCTGCAAAAAGCCCTGAGGGGCTAATATCCCAAAAGACACTGTGAGCATCTCTGAGCGCTGTAGCATGAATGACCCAGTAAATGGTGAGTGCAATCAAGGGGTGTTCATTGATGTTCTGATTTCTCCTTTTTCCATTGTGACAGGGGGTGGAACCCAACCTGTCACAGGCCACACCACTGGACCCTAAGCCACCCGCACATGTCCACACCCTCGGCTTTCCTGTGGGCCCTAGGCCCTCAAGTCAGGGCACGTGGAACAAGCACTTTATGAAAGTGGAGGGATTTCATTGAAGAGGCTTTAGTAGAAGACCCAGCACAATGGAAGTATACAAGCTTCTGCTGTCCTCCGTGTTCTGGAAAACTGAATAACAGAATGTTGACACTGGAAGCAGCAGGGGAGGGCACACCAGGATCCTCTTTCTTCTTACTGCACTGGTGAGTTTTCCAATGTTCCCGGCCCTGGCCTTGCGATGGTGGCAGTCCCCCTTGCATGTGATTGGCTTAACTAGGCCTTTGGAGAGTTTGACCTCCCTGACATCCAAAGGCAGACCTACAGGATCTTGACAAGCCTCAGCAGAATGTAGGTAAGCTCCAGTGTGGGCAAGGGATGGGGGTGGGCATGTTCTTCATGGTCAGTTTAGGCCTTCGGGGACCAGGAACAGTTGCTGAGTGTGGGAAGCATGGCTTGAGCTTTGAGGACACAAGGTCAGGCAGTGGTTGTTGGTGCAGGGGCTACTGCAGCAGAATCTTGTTGCATGATTTTGCACGGTATACCTTCAAGCGGGCAGGAATGGCCCTGGATTGTTGACACAGCAGCCTTCCATGCATGTATGGAGGAAGAGGCATCCCAAACCTGGACTGGTGTGCTGCACTGCTGTCCCTGATTTTGTATCTGATTGGTGGCCGCTGGATGTTTTTGGCCTCCTGAAGCATGCCTTCACTGTTCTGGTTTGAACCTGGACTTGTGTGCACCAGTTTCCTGGGCTGCTGTCTTGCAAGGCTGGTCCCAGCATCAAGTAGTTAGGTCTGCAGTGTGCCCAGTAGTAGAAGGAGGGCATGTGTGTGAAGCTAGGAAAGGGATGGGTAGGTCAGGAGAGGTGCTGATTTCAGAGGCGATATGGGTAGCCTCAACAAAAGAAGGAAAGGTACTCTGTGTTGGTGCAGAAGATAGAGACTGAGGGGTAGCATGATGTTTCTGGGAGTTTTAGTTTTTGCTTGGTATCTTCCCTTGGGATCCAGGTAGGAATGGGTGTCTCGGAGTTGAAGAGTGTGCGCGGGTGTTTTCCAAACCATTGCAGGTTGAAGGAAGTATTTTGTGGGAAGCGTAAAGTGACCGGTGTTCAGAGAACCTGAGCTTTGTTTCAAGAAGTGTGTGGAGCCCTTTCCACCTCCCCTGAGGAACACTGCCAACTCTGAATGCTAGGTCTCACCTGTAACACCTTGTGCAGCTTTCTCAGTGGATGGTTCCAAAAGCAGAACACAGAGCACAGTTCCATTGACTCCCAGAGGCCACACAGGTTCCTCTGCTTTAGGTGGGGCTCAGTCCACAGATCCATGGGACCCTCTGGGTGCATCACATGCCCAATCTGCCCTGGCCTTGATCCGCTCTGTCCAGGACCAAGGCCAGCCACTTCTTCCCAGGAATAACCTCACAAATTTGTCCACAGTGGAACAAGGGATCAGAAGGGACCCAATTTTACTGGACAGAGAAAAAGTACCATGTGAGCAGAGGGCAGAGGGATGACTGGAGGCCTGAGATTCTGGTTTGGTTTGTCCATTCCTTCCAGGTTGGTTTCCTACATCTCTCATCTCTCATCCATGTTCTGGACACTTCTGACAACAACTGCAAGGCCACAAGAGTCCTCCCAGATCCCGGACAGCCAGCTTTCTGTTAGGTCTGCTCCTGCGAGGACTGATAGGAATTGAAATTCTGAAGGAAGAAACCTGTCTCTAGGCAAGGACCTCATGTAAGCAGAGGTCGCTGCAAGTCAACCCAGCCACAACGGCTTGGCAAGAGAGGCTGGCTAGTGCCATTTCCTTCTGCTTATGCTGCTAGTGGCTTTCTGCAGCTACTACATGTTGGGGTAATCTAATTGCCCATTTTGACACTAGAATTTCTTCACCTTTGTAATCAACTCGCTACACCAAATTCTCCACCTGTGACATTTCTGCAGTGGTTTCTGTTGACTACAGCAAGGCCTCCTTCCCCCCAATCTTTCATTCTCTCCCAAGAGTTTGTGTGCATTAACACTTGGCCATAAGGAAACACAAGCCTGTGAACCTCTCAGCTAAACACATAATGGCCTTGACAGTGATGGAGCCCTGGGTTCTTTACCACATTGTATGGACCCAAAGTCAAACTTCCTCAGCTTCCTACATCCAAGGAGTTTCCTGAGTGTCTGTGAAGGTCTCAACTTCTGCCAATGGACATGGACCCCATAGCCACATGAAGAGCTTTTCCATCCTGCCTGCCTCAGGTAAAATACCTGACTGAAGGGCAGGTGTGTAAGTCCAGGTTTAGCCCACAGCACTGAGAAAAAGAGCTCGACCCTCCAGGCATGTTGGCATACACCCATGGTCCCAGCTGTTGGGGGGAGGAAACATCATCATAAGAGTCACTTACACAACTCCCCTTCTGAGGTTCCAAATGCCCTATCAGCCTCCAATACGTTAGACAAACGGAAGCATCCCTATATACCACAAGTTGGCATGCTGCAGGGTTTGGGCCAAATCTGGCCCACTGCTACTACTTGTAAATAAAGTTTTATGGGCATAAGGCCCACCCCCTCTTTCTATATCTATGGCTGCTTTGAGAGGATAAGGCACAGTTGAGTGTCTGTGATAGAGACCCTGTGGCCCACAAAGCCTGGAATAATTAACATCTGGCCCTTTATGGTCAAAATCTGGCTGACCCCCTTCTGTGTACCAGAAATAGCTTCATGCTGACTGCCTACAGTTTATCTTTGGCTTGAGCCACAATGAAAGCATGCTGGAGTTCAAGCTCAGGGGAAGGAGGCAGTGGGAGATAAAGTCAGAGACTTGGGAGACACACAGGGCCCCACCTACACAACAGATGGGGTGACCGCAACTCCCCTGTGGCCTGGCAGAAGAGGTGGAAGATCCCCAGCACATACACCGGCTGTGCCTGGTCACTCAGGAAGGGTGGCAGCAAGGCACACCAGGTTCAGCTATAAGGCCCTGAGCCCAAGGCTGGCCAGGGGCTCCGGGGAAGGGAAGACTAGTTGGGACCCAGACAGGACAGGGAGGAGGAGTCAGGAAGAGGGAAGGGCATAGGAGATGAGGCTGTGAGATAAAGAGGACAGAAAAGAAAGGGCACTGAGGCAGAAGTCATAAGGAGCACAACAGGAAACAGTCACATAGGGATGAGGAAAGGTAGCACCCAGGGTGACACCACTAGAGTTACCACATGGGAAGATGACACATGGCCTCCACTGAGTAATGGCCTGCACAGATCAATGATAGAAGCTTCTCATTTATTCAGATACTGTCCAAATGTATACAATTCAATGTAGAAAAATGAAAACATAATAAATTTTATAAAACACAAATGTTTACATCACATGATTAAATCACAGCATGCTGGAAAATGAGGCTGTCCACACAGGCACACAAAAGTCCAGTTTATTACTCTTTGCATGGAAGAAAAGCCTCTTCATAATGGGTATATATAAATCAGGGAGATAGAGTGTAAGTAAATGAATGTGGAAATTATACCACCCATTCACATCTTTGCAGTGGCAGAAGCCAGTCTGGAATGGTGCACATGCACCAGGATGCTGCAATCACAGTCTGCTTCTCTTCCAGGGGTGGACAGCTCTGCGAGGCACGTGGGAAGACTGGGTGGGGCAGTGGTGGTGAGATGGAAGCAAGAGAGACAGAGGTGTTCAGAGAATCAAAGATGTCCTTGTGAAGGTGCCATCCATCTGGACAGGAGGGTCTGACCAACAACATCGAGGTGTAAAATGCTCCACTTCTCACAGGCCAGCCCAATCAACCCTGGGAGCCATTGAGCCAACTTCCTTCACTAAAACGAATCTTGTGATGTGGGATAGTCCTCCTCTTCAAGTGTAAAAAGAAAAAAAGTACAGAAAGAAAATCACTCTAAAAACAATGCTTCCCTCAAGAAATAAATTTTTAAAAAATTAGAGTGTTCAAGAGATGGTTGTAGGTCTACATACCTAATAGCAACAAGAATCATTTAGCAAAATTAAGTTTATCCCTGAGAATTGTATGCAACAAAAGCCACATTTTATACCAACATATAACAAAATCTCGAAGATGCACAAAGCAATATACTTAATTACACCAAAATAAACAGTGCAACCCAGGCCACATATTCAGAGAGCATGTGTCACATAGAGGGAGACATGCATAGCTCTTCAACTACAGAAAAGAGGAAATCAGCAATGTCTAGTAAATACAATCTGAAGGTGTTCATAATTAGCCCAGCACACAGAGAAACCTTCAAGCTCAAGGAGTTTAATAAAGGAAAGCCTGTCAGTGGGCATGGGGTTGATAATGGACGAAGTATCTGTCACCGAGTAGCACAGGCAGAGTAGACAGGTGTCATGAGAGTTGGGGTGATGCTGTAGCACAGGAAGAACTCACTGTACTAGAAATGTTCCAAGGTTTTGTGAAACAAGATGAAGAGAGAAAAAACTGTTTAGGCAGCTGTGCATCTTGTATGTGCCAAGCCAGGAAAGGAAGTTCAGACTCAATGAATGTGACTTGTGAGCACTACAGGACAGCAAGTTGAATCAATTGAGAGGAACAGAGCAATAAATGACAAAAGAATTTTGAGAATGACAGGCCTTATAGCAAATCCATGAAAGCTGTGAAAAACCAACTGAATTTCAACAGTTTCAGGAAGTAGTGAACCTCGTACTGGTTTTCTGACTAGAAATAATGCTACATAAACTAAGATAAAATAATCTACAACAACATGATCTCTTCACACATAGAGATCAGAACTTGGAAATAAGAACTTACCAGAAATATTCACAAGTGCTTTACATTGGTTCCGTCATTGTGTCAAACACTGTTTTGGAACTCAGAATTACCAAACTGAAGAGCTGTGCTATTAGTGCACTGTGGAAAGAATTGGTAGGCTTGACTCAAAGTAAATGTTTTGGGTCACTTATGTGGTTTCCACAAGATGAACGAGAAGTTACATATGAAAGGCAAAAGATTTTAAATTGTCAAAAGATTTGGGCACGCAGACCTAGCAACAGGGAGCCAACTGTTCCTGCAGCAGTCACCAAAAGGAGTGCCCTGCATGATTTAGAATGGGTCTCATATGTATACTTTGCCCAGAGGCTATGCAAATGGAAGGCCACATGTTGGTGCAAAGCCCTTACACCTTGTTGATTCCTATTTAAATATAAAGCTGTATGAGCACCTCACACTTAGAGATAATAGAGTTTTCTACAGTCTCAACTAACTAAAGAGTAAAAAAAAATGCATCTTTCCCAACCAGTAGAATTTCCCTGAGTGAGCATTATTGGACAATACAAAAAAAAGGGAGGGCTGACATATAAGACTACGCATAAAGGAATGAGCTATGTCTAAACACCTGAGGAGTGATTGTTAAACAAGAGCTAGGGTTCTCTCAGGTTTGTACCCAGGATTTGAGGATGATCCCAGGGGCACCCTACCACACAGTGACCACCTTCTCTCCTTTGCCTTACTCTCTGGTGGGAGTGCTTTGTCCATTTGTGTTCTATGGCTTGAAAGGTGCA